>JAOXYA010049813.1:0-12253 GCA_028565675.1 Sorex palustris | reverse complement strand
CCGGGCTCTCTGAGAGGGGCGGAGGAATCGAACTCGGGTCGGCCATGTTGGCTGCGTGCAAGGCAAACGCCCTACCTCTGTGCTAACAATATTGAATCTAGATGTGGCCCCAAAACCAAAACAAATTTTTTTAAATAAAGAATATGACTGATTATTCATTTGATTTTTTTCAGTATATTTGAAACTCTCCAAAATAAAAAATGGGGGATGGGAAAAGAATTTAAAAATGTTTTCAGAAAATGTGAAAAATTCAAACCAAACTTGTTTCTCTGTTTGTTCCTGTATCATCTCAGGTATATATTCCACAGGAAGTAGAAAAAATATTGGGGCTGGAACAATAGCACAGCGGGTAGGGCGTTTGCCTTTCACGCAGCCGACCTGGGTTCGATTCCCAGCATCCCTTATGGTCCCCCAACCACCGCCAGGAGTGATTCCTGAGTGTAGAGCCAGGAGTAACCCCTGTGCATCGACTGGGTGTGACCCAAAAAGCAAAAAAAAAAGAGTAGAAAAAAGATAAAATCAGTAATAAAACAATATATATTATATTAATTTTCTACTTCTCCACGAAACTTTTCAGCATCAATTCTTTGCATTTCTTACTATAAAGAAGAAGTCATAATTATCTCTTTCGGACCTCAGTATAGCATAAAAGTTGCCAAACATTAGAAGCCAGATGAAAAGGAACAAATAGCATGCATGGAGGGCTTATTTTTTTTGTGCCAGAAATATTAAGCATGTATCATTTTATTAATTTTTCTCTGTAGCAGCGAAGGAGATGCTATCAGTATCCCTGTGTAACAGATGACAAATGGAAAGCATTTGGCACAGGGGCCCAGATCTAACCAGTTGGGGCTTGTGCATCTCATTCTCTGTGGGGGGAAATGTGGAATTTCAGGCTGCAGAAAACAGTCTGGCTTGTTCCTCCAAAAGTTAAACATAGAAATGGGCCCGAGGGCTTAATGGGTTGAGCACATGCTTTGTATGCAGGAGGCCCAGGTTCTAGCCTTGTACCACGTGGTCCCCAAAATACTGTTGGCATCAACCACTGAGCACCGAGCGGGGTAGAGGCCCCGAGCACTGCTGGGTGCTACCCCCAAACAAACAGAAAGTTCAACGTTGAATGACCAGACAACTCAGCGATTCAATTTTGCTCCTAAGTATATGTCCCGGGACAAATGCCAACCTGCATTCACACATAACAGAAATGTTCTCAGCATCAGTAATTCACAAGAGCCCAAAGATGGGCATGACCCCAGTGTCCATCAGCTGATGAATGAGTAAAGGTTCTCTATCTCTGCAACAACATTTTATTAGGCAGTAAGAGAAAATGATATTCTTTTGAGTGCTACCATATAAGGTGTCAGCTTAGAAGCCTGCCACGTGAAATAAGGCAGGCCCCAAGGTCACATCTCCTATGAATTCATTGATAGGAAGTGTCACAATAGTCAAAACTGTAGGCAGGAGGTTTCTGGGTTGCTGAAGGCTGGTAGAAAGGAGGAGTTCTTTTTTCATTTTATTTTATTTTTTTTTGCTTTTCGGGTCACACCTGGCATTGCACAGGGGTTACTCCTGGCTCATGCACTCAGGATTACTCCTGGGGACCATATGGAATGCTGGGAATCGAACCTGGGTCATCCGCACGCAAGGTAAATGCCCTACCCACTGTGCTATCACTCCAGTCCCGAAAGGGGGAGTTCTTATTAACACACAGGGATTATTTTGGATGGAGAAGACAATGAAAATGTTGGAAGATGGATTATGTTGATGATTTCATCATTTTGTGAATATACTAAAAGCCACTGATTTCTACACCTTATAATAGCTGTGTCGCATGTAAATTATCTCCCATATCCCATAATGCACACACATACACACATATATATGTTTTGCAATATGTAAAAATGAGGAAAAGAGTGAATCTCCCCTCACTGAGCCATACTGCCTAAAGAACTGTGATTTTCTTCTTAGAACTGACTTTCGGAATCAAGCCAATATTTGGAGCCAGGTTGAATGAGATTCTATGTGTCATTTGGGTCTGTCTTTTCGAGAACGTTAATTATTTTTCAGTTGGACAGAGAAAAACCTCCAATGTCCAGACAATAATCGGAATGGATAAAGTGAGTTAATGAATCAATGCACGAAAATTCTCTTTTCTCCCGTATTTCCAATTTTGATCCCATTATGTGAAATCTGTTATGTGATATCTTGTCTCTGGATCTAGGTAGGAAGCATTGCTGGAGCTAGCAGATCTACAATATGGGACTCGTTCTATATGATTATCAGCAATACTGGCTTTCATAAGGAACTTAAGGACTAACCTTTTAGAATGATGGGATCTGAAACGAATACACACTCTTTTGGATTTTAAGCTGACATCTTCATTAGTGTCCAATGAACTGAGTGAGCAGGAAGATAACCTTGGAAATCCTGAATGCTTTGCAGTTCCACGGTCATAAATATCCACTTGTCTCCTTCCAGTACTTGAGGCTAATTCCTGTTATGTCTAGGCTGGAGCCTTGGGACAGTTCCTTAAGCTTGCTTCCAGGTCTTTATGCTGAGTTTTGTTCCTGCTTTTCCTGATCGGGATGGGTTTGGGTGCCTCTAGAAAGCACTTACTTGACATTGCAACTGCCCTTCCCATGAGCAGTGAGCATCCTCTTCACCTCACCCCCATTCTCTTTAAACCCTTTGCCTTTTAGTTTGGTTAGGTGACCAGCTTCCGGCAGTACAGTGCTTTCCCGAAACTGGATTAGCAGCAATATAATGCCAGTAACCCTTTCATTACCGGAGTAATTGTCTTTGCTTGTTTTGAACATCCGCATTTACAGGCCGCCACCATAAAATTCAAAGGTGAAAGAGACACGTGACTTGTCCCTGTTTTGACAAGTCCAGAGTATGTACAGTGAGGGTTTGAAAGGAGTTGGAAGTCTTCTGTTTTCCCTTTAAATAAAAGGAAAAGTGAGGGGCTGGAGAGATACTACCGTGTGAAAGGGAATCAGCCTTGCATGTGGCCTACCTGAGTTCGACTCTCCATATGGTTTCTCAAGTACCACCAGGAGTAATTCCTAAGTGCAGAGTCTGGAGTAACTCCTGAGCATTGCCAGGTGTGACCCCAGAACAATAAAACAATAAAAAAAGAACAGGGGAGGGGTTGTCGTACACGCTGCCCACCTGGTTAGATGCCCCTCTGGTACCACATATGGCCCCCAGCCCATCAGGAGTGATGCCTGAGTACTGCTGGACATGGCCCCAAACCAAAAGTAACAAACAAACAAACAAACAAACAAACATTTTCCTCCCATTGTTCATCAATTTGCTCAAGTGGGCCCAGTAATGTCTCCATCGTGAGACTTGTTGTTACTGTGTTTGGCAAATTGAATACATCACGGGTAGCTTGCCAGGCTTTGCTGTGCAGGTGAGATACTCTCCGTAGCTTGCCAGGCTCTCCAAGAGGGGCGGAGGAATCGAACTCGGGTCGGCCATGGTGGCTGCATGCAAGGCAAACGCCCTACCGCTGTGCTATCGCTCCAGCGATATATATTTTATATTTTAAATTTTAAAATATAAAAATTTTATATTTTAATATAAAAATATTAAAATTTTAAATAAAATTTTAAGATAAGTTTTAATGATTCTTTTATTTAAATATTTTTTACTGAATCACCTTGAGATAGACAGCTACCATGGTTACAAAGTTTTTCATGATTGGGTTTCAGTCATGCAGTGTTCCAACACTCATCCCTTCACCAGTGTACATTTCCCACCAATGTCCCCAGTATCCCTCCTGCCAGCAAGCCCCACCCCCACCCCTAGCCTGCCTCTATAGCAGACACTTTTCTTTCTCTCTCTTTCCTTTGGGACATTATGATTTGTAATACAGGTCCTGAAAGGTTATCATGTTTGTCCCTTTGCCTACTTTTAGCACTCAGTCTTATACAGAGTGATCATTTCCAACTATCACTATCATAGTGGTCCCTTCTCTACCCCAACTGCCCACCCCCTCACCACTTGTGGCAAGACTTGTCGTTGCCTCGAAGACCTTCTCCGCTGGCTTCTGTGTGAGAATCAATCCCTGTGAAAGCTGAGGCTGAGTTTCTCAGTTCTCTTCAGTATGGTGCATAAGTAGCATAATTCATGTCCAGTGAGGAGATTTGTACAATGGGGTCTCTTAAATAAAGAGAATTTGGGCTGTTGTTTAGTGGAACCCTATCTGAGAAGGGCTGGAGAAAATAAAACCCCAATGTCTACACCTGACAGACCAGCACTTTAGCAGCCCATCAACCTTTATGCTTGATGTCCAGCTTTCTCCACCAAGCCTCCTGGGCTCTGATCACCACAAATTCCTCCATTTCTTTCATAAGGCTATTTTGCTCATGTCTTAATCTTCTTCCTCTTGCCTGGAATTCTTATTATCTTAAAAAAAATGTTAGGTATCCTTCGAAACACAGTTTAGAAGCATCTCATGTCTCTTACTGACTTTCACCTTCAAAGCCTGATTTAATTGTCCCTTCCTCTACGTACTCACTTTTGGTTTTGTGCATATGTGTATCAAGAAGCACATTAATCACAGTTGTAGGGTTGAGTTTCTTTGCAGTGGGAATAATCCCCCTTCTTCTGAGCTGAATAGACATTTTTGCGTGGAATGGGCCAAAGCTCCCTGGAGGATGATAAGACAAACTAAATCTGAAACACAAGAGACTATATGTCATCCATCATTAGTTAGGTTTCTGCAGAGACAACAGGAAGATTAAACATTAACTATGGCATGCTGGGTTTGCAGCTGAGCATTGTGATAAAATAGGCTGGGAGAAAGCTTCCAGAATGATTCCTCTCAGAATGAGAGGGCAGGCACTGGTAGGCCCTCAGGAAAAGAAAGATGGATCCAAAAAGATATTGGCAAGGTTTAGGAGTAGACTCCAGCAGGTGTGAGCATAGGACCAGTTTGCTAATTGCTGTAGGAAATTTTTAAAAAACGGTGGTGAAAAGGCGAGAGAAAGAGGAAAATTGTCTGCCATAGAGGCAAGGGGAGGGGTGGGATGGGGCGACAGGATACTGGAGATATTGGTGGTGGAAGATATGCAGTAGTGGAGGGATGGGTGTTTGATCATTATATGACTGAAACTCAAACATGGAAGCTTGTAACTATCTCATGGTGATTCAATTAAAAATAGTGAAAAAGAAAGAAAATGGTGGTGGGGCAAAGTGAAGCATATGTATCAAGAACTGAAGTCTGAAATGACTCATCAAAGTCAAAATGTGAGAATAATGAGGACTTACATTTCCATGGTGCAGGTACTGTCACACATGTGAGTTCACATCGTGTTCAGAGCAACCCCTGTGGCGGTGGGGTGGGGACGTGCAAATGTGTGAGGTGTGTGAGTGCCATGGCCTGGTGGGCAAACACACATGCACCGGTGCTATTGCTACTACTGCCCATGACTGGAGAGAAGTGCACCCCAACACTCTCTGTCCCTGGGGTGCGCAGTTGGAACTGGAAGGCAGGCCTGTCTGTCTAGGACCAAGTGCTTCACTCAAGAAGAAGACCATTATCAACTCGAAAAAGAGGGCATGTAGAGCCATGGCGCAGAGGGAGGTTCCCTAATTCATGATCTTTTGGGGCTGTTTTAAGATGAAGATAGAAAACCATTAGTCTATACACCAGAAGGAAGCTGACTGGTACAGAGAAATTCTCAGCTTGAATTAAACTAGACTCCGATTTGGCTGAAGAATCTGGGTCAGGAAGAAACAGAGGGTGCTCCTAGCTCATTCTCACCCTCCTGCAGCTCTGACAGGGGATGGGTGCCCGCCACTGCACTGAGGGTGGCTTCAGATGGAAAGAGAAAGGCTTCTGCTGAAGAAAGCACAGGAAGGAGGCTCTTACCCAGCACGCTGCAGACCTTAGTTCAAATCCCCTCACTGCATGTGCTCCACCTGGAGCCTGCTCAAAGTGATCCCTGAGCACAGAACCAGGACTAAGCTTGGAGCACCGCTGGGTGTGGTGTAAAGTAAGTAAAGTAAAGTAAAGTAAAGGCCTTCCCGTTGATCATCGATTTGCTCGAGTGGGCCCAGTAGCATCTCCATTGGAGACTTTGTTGTTACTGTGTCTGGCATATCGAATACTGTTGGTAGCTTGCCGGGCTCTCCGAGAGGGGCGGAGGAATCGAACTCGGGTCGGCCACGTTGGCTGTGTGCAAGGCAAACGCCCTACCGCTGTGCTATCTCTCCAGCCCCGAGAAAACATTTTTTAATCATTCTTTTGGCAAATTTTAACAAGCAATATAAAATAAATTATTGAGGGCTTACTATGGGGGCAGGTTTATGGGGTGATTGTGAAAATTTGAGATAATAGAAATGGAAAGGTGCAATGGTAGTGGATTTGTATTATTACATTGAATGTCGGTAAAAAGAGTCATAAGTAACTTTGTAAGCCACAGTGTTTATGTAAGATGTAAGAGGAAATAAAATTTAAAAATAGAAAATAAATAATATTTTTTGAAAAATAGCAGACACACATACACAAAAAGAAGAGGACTGGTGGGTGCGAGGCAAAAAAGAGGTTGGGAGATTTTGGTTGGGGGAGGTGGACACTGGTACAGGAATTGATGCTGAAACCCAATCATGAATAACTGTAAGTTCAGAGTGACTAAATAAAAGATCAAATAAATTAATATATAAAAATAAAATCTAAGCAGGTCTCAGATGGTGCCTTACCAAGAGAAAATGAAGGTCTCACATTAAGTACTAGCTTAGGCTTATCAGGTTATGACCCAAAATTTTTTGAACACCAGTAATTTATGTATCTTCCATAATTTTATAAGCATGTGGTTCTTTTTAGCACAGCACTGTAGCACTGTCCTCCCGTTGTTCATCGATTAGCTCAAGCGGGCACCAGTAACGTCTCCATTGTGAGACTTGTTGTTACTGTTTTTGGCATATTGAATACACCACGGGAGCTTACCAGGCTTTGCTATGTGGGCAGATACTCTGGGTAGCTTGCCGGGCTCTCCAAGATGGACAGAGGAATCGAACCCAGGTCGGCTGCGTGCAAGGCAAATGCCTACTTGCTGTGCTATGGCTCTGGGGACTTGGAAGATGTGCCCCAAGCCGGAGGTTCTTTGTTCTCTTTACAACGTCTTCAGTGCTCTTGGAGGCATTCCATGTCTTTCTCTTTCTCCTGTACAGCTCAGGTGCCAGGTCATTTATCATGCTGAGTTCTTGATCTAGGTACACATAACTGCTGCATTTGGAGATGTTCGTTGTGTTGAGAGCAAATGGCCCATCAGGGACTAGTCCATTTCTCATGAACATTGTCTTCGTAAGATTCAGCTGCAGTCCAACCTTTCCACGCTCAGGGTCCAAGTCGGCCAGCATTTCTGCTGCTTGGCTGATGTTTGGTGTTATTAGAATGATGTCATCAACAAAGCGGAGGTGGTGTAGCGTACAATTGTTTATTTTCAAATATTTTTTAACTTAAAACTTTAGTTTTGCTAAAATAATTAATTTTAAAAACCATTAAAAACTATTAATACTAAATTTAACTGGGTATTTGGCTTATTACTGCATAATAATTTAAGTAAGACATTAGAGTCTACTAAGAAACATGTTTTGGGGATAGGATTATAATATAGCTGGTAGGGCACTTGCCTGGCACACAGTACGGTCCTCCAAGCACTATTGTGACATTTGATCATAGAGCCAGGACTGAGTCCTGAGTACTGCTAGGTGTATCCCTAAAACTAAAAAAAAAAGGAGAAGAAACATATTTTTAGCACATTGGACAATTTTCTGATCAAGAATGTATTTTGATTATTATATTTTAATTAAGACCACTCTTCACACGCTCAGATGAGCCTCACGCATGAAGAAACTGGCAGAGGAGCCCAGATTATGCGGGGCATAGATCTCCAAGTCTGCTTGGATTGGGACTGGGCCTTCTCCACCCAGATTCCCCATCTTCCAGTATGTAGGCGTTACACCCCCCAACTGCCCCAGCACCATCTAATCCCATCAATGGCCAAGACCCAGAGACTATAAAACCCAGCTCCCAGAAGCGACATCTTATCATCTAGTTCTTACTCTGGAGAACCTAGCAGGCTACCAAAAGTATCCTGCCTACACGGCAGAGTCTAGAAAACTCCCCGTGGTGAATTCAATGTGCCAAAAACCAGTAACAATGATGGGTCTCATTCTCCTGACCTAGAAAGAGCCTTGACTGTGGCACTTTCTAAAATCTCCAGGCTAGGACAAAGGAGACGTTACTGGTGCCTGCTCGAGGAAATCAATGAACAACAGGATGACAGTGACAGTGATACAGTGATTTTTAGTTAATTAATTTTTGTATAGGACCCACCAGTTTTCCCAATGTCAATTAGGATGGTTCTTAATAAAATAAACAGGCCAAACTATAATGTTATTCCATTATGTACTAGATTCCAGCTGGTATTTTAAAAAACTGGTTTGTAAACCAGATCCATGAACCTGCAAGCAATGGTGTGGTGTAATGTCGTGTGTTTACTGCAGACAGGTGCTCCTCTGTGCTCATTTAACTGCCCATGTTGATTTCTTCTCCTAATTCTTTTTACCCAGTTTCAATTCCCATAATCAGTTTTTCAAATTTTAAGGACATTTGTCCAGGCACATCATTTAGATGATCATTTTGAGATTTACACCAAGTTCTCCATTATCCAGCTTGCACAGTTTTCAAAAATGAAGTTTTTCTCTTAATCGGTGTAAGACAAAAAGGAAAAACATTAATATTGAATCTTAGGAAATTATATATATCAAGTGTCAGGCAAATTTGGTATCCATAGAGGTGAGCAGGTGGGAAGAGGGAGAGAAACTGGGGACATTGATGGCGGTAAATATACACTGATGAAGGGATTGGTGTTGGAACATTGTATGACTGAAAACTAATCCTGAACAACTTTGTAAATGTCTATCTTTGTAATTGTGATTCAATTAAGAAAATAAGTCAATACATTAGAAAAAATCTGGTATCCATTCTGGTTCATGGGTTAAAATAATCTACAAAAATTATTAAGAGAGTAATTATCTGAGGCCTATAAAATATCATTACAGAAAAATTGTTAATTTTCATTTCCCTTTCTTCCAAAGTGTATCAAATATTGTAAAAATAACCTATTTGTTAATCAAATTTACTTCTAATAAACATGGTTAGTTATGCTATGTAAACACAGCTAGTACAGAGAAAACCATATAAATTCTTTCACTGTGCTTTGTTGAAATTTTAATATTTCAGGGCTAAGGAGTCATTTGTCTTTCCCAGGAGTCATCTTTAGTCACCCCCTTACAATACCTGCATTTCTTTCTTTTTAGAAGTTTTTTTTTATTAAATATTTGTAATCTGGGCCACCAGAGTGATAGTATAGCAGATGAAGCACTTACCTAGCGTGCGGCCCACCTGGGTTGAATCCCTGTTGCTCATAAGATCCTCTGAGACCTGCCAGGAGTGATTCCTGAGTGCAAAACCAGGAGTAAACCCTGTGCTTTGTGACTTACAAAGTTGCTGATAGTTGAGTTTTAGATGTGCAACATTTTGCAGCAATCCAATCTGTATCAATTTCCCTTCACCAGTATTCCTAGGTACCTACCCTCCCCCAGCATCCTTCCCTAGCCTCTCACCTTGACTGAGACTTTTGAAAGTTTGCAGTTTAAATGCTTTCGGTGTTGTTGACTCTGTGGTTTGGATACATAGCTATCCCACTCCTTTGTATCACCAACGTACCTGAGACCCTTGGCCCCTACTCTTCTATTGTTTCCTATCTGCCTCTTCTTAATTTGACCCTGGGTTTCCTTCTCTACTAGGTCTCTTTCCCCCCTTAGACTTTGAAGTCAAGGATGATCTAGGAATCCCCCTTTGATGTTATTGCATTTCCTCATCCTGTTATTCTATATACCACAGAAAAGTGAAATTATCCTGTATTTATCCTTCTTCTGGATTACTTCACTTAACATGATATCTTCCCGTTCCATCCAAATTGTAGCACATTACATCATTTCATCTTTCACTGAAACTGCATATATTCCACTGTGTATGTATACACCCCATCTTCATAATCCATCTGTTTTGGCCACCTAGGTTGATTTCATCTCTTAGCTATTGTACTAAGTGCTGCAGTGAATATTGGAATGCAAATGTCAATATGAATGCATGTCCTGGGGATATGTACCTATAGCGGAACTGTCAGGTCATATGACAGCTCTTAGTTTACTGAGAACTCTCCATTCTATTTTCCTTAGGGTTTGAACCAGGTAACATTCCTATCAGCAGTGGATGAGATTTCCTTTCTCACCACATTCCCTTTAGCACAGATTGTTTCTGGTACTTTTGATATGTGCCACTCTCACTGGTGTGAAATGATACATACTTGTTGTCTTGATTTAGATTTCTGGAGTCACGAGTGATTATGAGCATTTTTTATGTAAATTGACCCTTGCCCCCCATTGCTTTCTGTCTGCCTCTTCTTACTATGTCCCCTATGCCAGATTTCTTTCCTTCTATGTTATTTCCCTCCCTGTATTCTCATTTTTTTTTACACTTCAATCTCCTGTCTTAGTTCCACAATAAGCCTGGATTCTTATGTTTTTTTTTAAATTCTAAGAATTATTCTGAATAGTAAACAAATAACTTCTGTAAATGGCAAAAAAAGTTCTAAAGTAATCAAAATTTAAATTTTATTGTAGTGCAATTAACAAAGACATTTGTACAATTTGAGGCACACAACATGCTTTTTTTAATTTTCAATTTTCTAATTGAGGCACCATGATTTGCAAAGTTACTCATGATTGAGTTTCAGGCCTACAATGCTCCTACACTAATGCTCCCTCCACTGGTGTCCACTTTCCTCCACCAATGTTCCCAGTTTCCCCCCCATTCCTCAGCCTGCCTCTATGACCCAACTTTTTAAAAATGTTTTAGACAGTGTGGTTTATGATACTATTACTGATAAGGTTTGTGCACGACACTTTACCACCTTCCAGCAATTTTCCCTCCTCCAGAGTGACCACTTCCCTCCCCTATTGTTGTACCATTGCTCTCCTGGTCCAATCCACCCACCTTCCCAGTTGGCAAGCTGTTTACTGAAGACCAGGTCTTATGTTCTTCTTTTCTTTTGAAGCACCCAGTACTTTAGAATAATAGCCACAGCTAATCAGGACATATTATTAATAGACTCTTAGCAGGTTTCACATATTTTTGAATACTCATTAATATTCACATATATAAGATAGTTAAATACATTTCTTTATTGCCAATATTCCCTGACATTTCACTTTATTAAATTGGACTAATATTTATGTAGTTCTCCATAAAGAAAAGAAAAATATTATGGCTTTTATTTATTTTTTTGCAGGGGGGTCACACCCGCCTATGCACAGGCATTATTCCTGGTTCATGCACTCAGGAATTACTCCTGGTAATGCTTGGGGGACCATCTGGGATGCTGGGAATTGAACCTGTGTCAGCCCCGTGCAAGGCAAATGCCCTGCCTGCTGTGCTATGGCTCCAGCTCCTGGGTTTTCTTAAGAGCTCAGAGTTCTACAATTTCCCATATTTTTCCTTTAAGACTTCATTCTTAGAATTTGTTTGTTTATTTGGGGACCTCACCTGGGAGTGCTTGGGGCTTACTCCTGGCTCTTTGCTGAGGGTTCATTCCTAGCAGGGCCTGGGGCCATATGGAATTGCAAGGATTGAAACTGTATTAGTCACATGGAAGGCAAGCACCTTGTCCACTGTACTATATCTCTAGCCTTTTTCTTAGAATTTTGATACCTATGCCTTGTCATAGATATTAAAAGATAACACATACTTATATAGATCATTTTTGAAAAAAACTAAGTTATCTGTTCAACAAATGTGGCAAAGATTTCAAAGGTGATTTAAAAGCTTTTCATGCTTATAAAAAAATCAATTCTCCTAATAATAATAATAGGCTTACTTGGGAAAATAATTTTTTTCTGATAACACAGGATATCTTTGTTTTCTAGGAAAATTGCTTAGATAATTCATATGTTATTAAGAATGGATCACAGTCAAGAAAACTTTTGTCCTAGGAGAGAGAGCAAAAGGGAATGCCCTGCCACAGAGGCAGGGTGGGATGGGAGGGATGGGGGGTTGGAGGGATGCTGGGACCCATGGTGGTGGAGGATGGGCTCTAGTGGAGGGATGGGTACTTGATCATTGTATAACTGAAACCCAAGCACAAAATTTGTAAGTCTATAACTGTACCTCATG
>JAOXYA010049803.1:0-12253 GCA_028565675.1 Sorex palustris | reverse complement strand
AGAGGGGCGGAGGAATCGAACTCGGGTCGGCCATGTTGGCTGCGTGCAAGGCAAACGCCTTACCACTGTGCTATCGCTCCAGCCCATATTCCTAAAAAAATAAAAAAATCATAGATGAGGTTTAATAAATACCCGAATTAGTACACACTAAACATGACCTCTTAAGTTACTAGATGTCCATTTAAAAAATTATAGATTCCTAACTGTATGACATATTAAAAGCTCATGTCCCTTCTGAATCAGTATATATTATTTGTTTTATTAAACCTAAAAATAAGACTAATATGAATGATATCATGTCATAAGAAGCAATTATTTGATTACTGCATTTCCCTTAATAATTAAAAGGACAGAGCTGGAGAAATGTTACAGTAGAAAGGCGCTTGCCTTACACACAGATGACCGGCTTTGGTACCCAGCAGCCCATGAGCAGAACCAGGAGGAATCCCTGAGAGCTGCTGGTGTGTGTTCCCCACAACCACCCAATAAATAAATAAATAAATAAATAAATAGAAATATCAAGCCACAAAACTCAGCAAAAATGGTTGGCAGCTCTAAGGCTCAATCTGGTGAGAACATTAAAAGGGAAAAATATTTTAAAAAATATTAATCTTTGACCTCAAGCTAGAATAGCACAGCTACAAACTCTACAGTCAATGTATAATTCTGAATATTCCTCTTTTCTAAAGTATACAAATTTTCCTTTTAACTTATTCTTTACACTTTTAACAGTTTTAGTTAAGCAGTCCATAGCAAGTGAAGAAAATATTTCAGCCTGGATTCAACCAGCGTGGATGGTGGCAGCTTCTCTAATAACAGAAAAGAAAAGAACATACATTTTTTTAAGCTCTAGAACTGGCTTCTAAAAAGTAAAAGCTGAGTAAATTTGAAGATTCTGTCCAGTTTTCTGCCCCCATGTCTCATTGGGGTTGTGACAAAGACTTTATAAACACGAGGTTGGTGAGCCAAGGTCTCAAAGGACAAGCTATTTCTTACTCTGTGTTTGTTGGGACTTTGATCTTATCTTCTCTGCTTATTCCAAACCAAACCCCTATTGCCCCAACAGCTTCTCCAGTTTGGGAGCTGAGGGAAACATCACTTGACTGGAGGGGTGAGCGTGGGAATGGGAGAGAGTCTAAAGTACAGAAAGAAAGGGGGGTGGTGGCTGAGTGACTGAGTAAAAGGATGAGCCAAAGACATCGTCTCTCAGAGAACGTTGAGGACCGTCACCCCAAAGTCAGGGTGCAGTAAAAGAGTATATTTGGCCACTGTCTCAAAACAGTAACAATTAAGCCACTATAAATGGAAGCCTATTGATAAAAATATTTTATTAAATGTATTACAAAGAAATATCTCCTTAATTATTCAACCTGCCCAGAGCTGGATATGCAGATTTAAAACGGGCATACAGGCGTTGTAAGCTTAACTCTATCAGGTGAAGTGAGAAGATGTATTCTACCATCTGTAGCTCTTGATTTAATTCACTTAAATCGAGTGAGTTGATTAAAACACAAATCTATCTTCACTTTTTGGCTAAGTCTAAGAAGTAAGTCTAGCTGCTTTTTTCAATAATCATAGCATAAAATTTCATGATTACCTAGTAAATACTATCATACATCCTTAAATATTCATTTTGTGTGATTTTTATTTATTTTTTTATGTGTTGTGGGTTCTGTTTTGGAGGGGCACATCCAGCGATGCTCAGGGATTACTCCTGGCTTTTGCTCAGGAATGGTGGTGCTTTGGGGACCACATGTGGTACAGGGGATCAAACCTGGGTCAGTCTTTTGTGAGGCAAGTGCCTTAAAACCCTGTACTGCTAGAGTGTGCGGCTGGCCTCCAAGCCATGGAGTAAATCTCTTGGTATTTATCTCGGCTATTCTTGGGTGTTAGTCTCCTATTTTGTTACTTTATGTTCCCCAGATGAGTGCAGTCTTTCTATGTCTGTCCCTCTCTTTCTGGCTCATTTCACTTAGCATGGTATTTTCCATGTAGTAACATTTGTATGTAAATTTCCTGACTTCATCCTTTCTAACAGCTACATAGTACTCCATTGTGTAGATGTACCAAAGCTTCTTTAACCAGTCACCTGTTCTCGGGCACTCGGGTTTTTTCCAGATTCTGGCTACTGTAAAGAGTGCTGCAATGAACAAACAAGTGCAGATGTGGCTTCGACTGACCTTTTTTTTTTTGCCTCTCCGGGGTATATTCCCAGGAGTGGGGTCTTGCATTTTTATTTACGTGCTTCGTCAGGCTGGCTGCAGCTTAGGCTCACTCGGGCAGGGCTGGGGACTGGGACCCGGCTGGCTTCGTGCCAGGCAAGCGCTCTCCCCTCTGAACTAGCGCTCCGCCCCGCTGCCGTTTTAAAAGGCGATGCCCCAGGCGCACAGAGTGAGAACAGATGGCAGAAGGCAGCTTCGCAGAGAGCTTCCACCTGAGCAAGGGCTCCTGCGTTTCAGCCGCCTTCTCGGCCAGCGTTCCTGCTTGCTGTGCTCCCAAGCGGCGGGGAGAGGCAGAAGCTGGGAGACCACGGCGGCCCAGCCCCCTGGAGCCAAGAGGCCTGCAGAGTGATGTGGGAGTCTGGGGTCCCAGGCAGGGTCCTGGGCACCGCCCCAGCCCCTTTGCCCTAATGTTGACGAAGCAGCAAGAAGGCCGAGAGCCTTGTGTGTAGTTGGCAGGTGGAGTCTGGGCCCAGCCCCACACGCGTGATCCCCCCAGCACACGCAGGTGTGGCCCCCAGCAAAACAGGATGGGTTCCACATGGCGCGTCTCAAAGCCAATCCCCCAGAGTCCGTGTGACCCGCCCCGCCCCCCGCCGGCGTCCCACCTGCACACACGGCTCTGCCCGCAGCGCTCCCCCCCCCCCACCCCCCGCCCAACTGTCCAGCTCAGCCCCTTCCAGCCGGCAGCTGCTCCCAGCATCTGGTGCTCTTGGTGCTTGTCCCCAGGTGTCCAGCTCCCGTGTCGCCGGCCCCTCTGACGCGACCCCCTAGCTCTGCTCCCTGTCTCTGTAGGGCACCTCCCGGCCCAGGGCCTGCCCCGAGACCCGAGGCCCCGGGTTTGACCTCTGGAACCCGCTCACCTGCCCCCCCCACCCCAGAGCAGACCCGTGTATCCACCATGAAGGCATTTTGTTGACCCCCAGCTGATGGGTTCCATTTGGCGACGTCAGTGTGTGAGGCTGCGGCTGACCCCAGCTCAGGGCCCCCTCCAGGCTGACTTCGGAGGATGGTTTTTACGGGCTGGAGCAATGCAGAGGAACATGCCAGAAGCCTCAGGGCAGGGTGCTCTGAGCGGGGAGTGGGGCCGAGGGCGGGTGCTGTGAGGAGCTGGGTGTGAGAAGAGACCCTGGTCAGGGAGTTCCCTGCTCTCAGGCTCTTGTGATACGAGACAGTTAATGTTGCTGTGGAGCATTTTCCACAGATGACGTTCAAGGTGTGTGATGCTCCTTTGAACGGTCCAGCTGACTTGCCACGAACCGTTTTCAGGAAGGATGGTGCTTGCTCAGCATCAGCTTGGTCAGCCGCAGTGATTTCCTGTCCTGGTTTTGGAACAACCTGAGTGACACAACAGTCACTCAAAAAAAATTATATCTGGGGCCTGGAGACAGAGCACAGTAGGTAAAGAGCTTCCCTTGCACACGGCCAACCTGGGTTTGGTCCCCGGCATCCCATATGATCCCCTGAGCATGTCAGGAGTGATCCCTGAGTGCAGAGCCGGGGGCCTCCTTGAGCATCGCCAGAGGTGGCCCAAAAAACATTAAAAAGAAAAAGAAAAAGTTTGTATTTTCAATTCAAACTCACACCGAGGGCTCAGCGCAGGCTTTGCATGTGGGAGGTGGGTCAGATCCCGGCCCTCAAGGGCCCCTGAGGGCCACAGGGAGTGACCTCCAAGCACTGAATCAGGGTCGCCCCTGAGCGCTGCTGGTTATGGCCCAGACACACCTTCTACAGAGCTGGGAATGGGCTCAGTGGTTTACAGCTCTGGGTTCGATCCCCGGCATCATAAAACAAAAACTGAGCCACAGCATAGCAGGCAGACCCGGGTTCAACCCTGGCACCCTATGTGGTCCCCCAAGCCTGCCAGGAGTGATCCCTGAACATCATCAAAACCCAAAATATAAAAATAAAATCAAAAGTCAAACCAATAGGGGCTGGAGTGATAGCACAGTAGGTAGGGCGTTTGCCTTGCACGCGGCCGACCCAGGTTCGATTCCCAGCATCCCATATGGTCCTCCAAGCACCGCCAGGAGTAGTTCCTGAGTGCATGAGCCAGGAGTAACCCCCGTGCATTGCTGGGTGTGACCCAAAAAGCAGGAAAAAAAAGTCAAACCAATAACAGCCATTTACTGCCAGTAAAGGTCCTAGAATTCTGAAGACACCACAGGGTCAGGACGAACCAGTGGACTCTCATACACTGGTTTGTAAAGCTTATTCTTGAGGCAGAAAGATAAAATGCTGCAAGGTTTCGAGTGTGTCATTAACTCAGCAACTTCATTCTTGTTTTAGTCAAAGAATGCAAGTCTTTAGAGTGGGAGTTTGGGGGCAAAATAGAAAAATCCTTTGGATGGGACTGGAGCGATAGTCTACAGCAGGGATGGTGCTTGCCTTGCACCCAGCCAACGCAGGTAAGATTTCTGGCACCCTAGATGGTCCCCCGAGCCAGCCAGGAGTGACCCCTGAGCACAGAGCCAGGAGTAAGCCCTGAGCACTTCCGGGTGTGGCCTAAAGCAAAAAGATAGCCAGTTAGGCAGAGAAGACTTAGCACGTGTCTAACTTCAGGAAAATGTTTAGTGGTTTCAGTAAATAACCGAAAGGAATTCTGAAGTAGTTAATACACTGACTACACCGTGTTTAATCCAGCAATGAACGCCCCCCTCTGAGCCCGAGAGTCAAACTCTTAACCTGCCCCCCCTGAGAAATCTCCATCCCGCCTAGCAGAGATAAAGGCAAAGCCTTGATGTTATGAAGTCAGAACTAGTCACTGGTTGTATCTCTAAACTGTCATGTTAAAGATATTCTGTGTCTGATTATGATTCTAGAACCCACGTGCAAAGCAAAGCTTATTGCAACCATATCCAACTGTAGCTGTTGACCAGCATTTGATCACTGGCATTATTATCAGAAAGAAATCACTGAAACTTTGTGCAGCGTCATAGTATTTTTTTCCAAGATACTTAACCTAATTATGGGATATAGTACTCTGCTGACCTTCTGCATGTACATATCACTTAACCTGAATATGTTCTTTGACATATTTAAATAAAACATAGCAACGTTTCTGTGTCCAAAATACCTGGTCAGCTCAGCTCAATGCCCACGTTACTTGCATGAGAGCAAAGCTGCTCTCACCTTCATCTCTGGCCCCCACCTGCAGAAGTTGTTACCTGATTCCTCTCAGTTGGGGTGTGGGTTGGGGCAGTGCAGCCAGGAGGCATCTGCTTGCTCACGGCTGACTCGGGCTCCATCCCTGACACAACTCCGTCCTCGGCCCAGAGGGCCCGTCAGTGGGTGCAGAGACAGGGGTCAGCCCTGAGCCCCATGGGGTAAGCCCAGGCCTGCCTCACGCCAGGGCACCGTGGCAAAACTACTCCTTCTTATGCCAGGCCCAGTGGGCTGGAGTGATAGCCCAGCGGGTAGGGCGTTCGCCTTGCATGCAGCCGACCTGGCCGACCCGGGTTTGATTCCTCCCAAACCCGGCAAGCTACCGAGAGTATCTCACCCGCATGGCAAAGCCTGGCAAGCTCCCCGTGATGTATTCAATATGCCAAACACAGTTACAAGTCTCACAATGGAGACGTTACTGGGCCCGCTCGAGCAAATCGATGAACAATGGGAGGACAGTGAGGTGCTATGGTGCCCGGTGAATCTCCACCAACGGGAAAACCAGTGAAACCTCGGGCCAGAGGGCTCAGGGGTTAGAGCCTGCCCTGCAAGGATGATCCGGTTGGAATCCCCCGACCCCCGGGGAATCTCGGCAGCAGGGCCTGTCTTGGGGGTCCGTCCCACAGTATCAGGGTGCCAGGCTGGACCCCGACCTCCCAAGGCCTGTGCTCTAACTGCTGAGCTCTCTCTTGGGTCCCCAGGGTAGCCTGGCACACATACCAGCTGAGGTCCCGGGCCCTTCCGCACACCCTGGCCCGGCTCACCTGGAAGCACAACCCTGAGGTCAGAGTGCAGGCCCACCCCAGCGGGTCACAACCTTTGATCTGCCCCTTCCCAGCTGTGCGTGTGAGAACGCCAACTAAAACAATTGCCGTAACGCCTGCACCAGCTCACGGGAAGTTGTTCGGTTCTTCTTGAAAAGCCCTGCCAGTGGCTGACCCTGGGACACTCCTGGGGACAGGGCGCGCTGGGCAGATGTTCTGTCCAAGGGGGGTCCTGACCCCATCAAACAATGGGGAAGGGGCTGGAGCTAATAGAACAGCGGGTAGGGCGTTTGCCTTGCACGTAGCCGACCCAGGTTCGATTCCCAACTTCCCATTTGGTCCCCCGAGCCGGGAGTAATTCCTAAGTGCAGAGCCAAGAGTAATCCCTGAGCATCCCCGGGTGTGACCCAAAAAAACAACGGGGAAGAGGTTAGGTGGATGGGACAGTGGGGGAGCATTGTCCTGCCCGCAGCCAGCCCGGGTCAATCCCTGGCACCTGTATGGCCCTGAGCCCGCTAGGAGGGCCCCTGAGCACCGGTGGGTCTTGCCCCAAGACAGAAAGTGACCAGAGGAAACGGGGCACTGAGGAACAGAAACTGCTGCAAGGAAGACACTCAGGTGCTGAAAAGGCTTTTGGAAATCACTGTCACAAACGGTCAGGGAAATGCACATCAACAGCAATGAGACCTGCCTGGCCCCAGCGAAACCAACAAGGGCCCCCAGGCGTGGGGGGGGGGCTTGTCAGCCGGCCCCCGACTCTCAGGTATTTGCACAACTGTGTCGTGGTAGCCCAAGAACAGACTTGGATAGGGGATTGTGGTCCTGTATGCGGCGGGCCCTTCTTGCCATAAGAAACAACACAGTTTGCTGCTGCGCCGACGGGTCTGAATTTTGGGCTGAGGGAAGTCAGGGCGGGAGGGAAGATGCCCGATTCTGTCACTTACGTAAAGGAAATTTGAAAAGAATCCTGGATTGAACTCAGCTCAGCCCTCAGACCCCTGCCCTAGCAAGTGCGTCTCCTGGGTGCTGGACAGGCTCGGATTCACGGGGTGAATCCGGGGGGCGTTGGCTGGCGGGGGGGTCCTCACCGCAACTGACCCTCCAAACTCTCCCTCTGAGTTAGGAGTCCGTGCCCTGCCCTGGCTGCGGGGCATCGCTGGAAGTTCCCTGTTTCTTTTCCAACTCCAGATTCCCGTGTCAGCCTGGGTCACTTTGGCAACGAGCTCCGGTGACCTTCTGGTCACCCCTGACTGGCTCACCCCTGCCCTCACCCCAAGCCTCCAGGACTCAGACGAGCCCCATGCTGCCGGGAGGAAGATCCTTCAGGCTACCCTGAGAGATCTGTCAGGGCACCCCAGGAGATCCCTCAGCACCCCGAGAGCATCTTTGAGCCAGTGCCCAGGGGCAAGATCTGGACGAGGCTGCCTTAAGCCAGGCTCCCAGGGAGTGACCGCCTGACCCTCCGCACGGCGCTGGCTCTGTCGGGTCCAGCCTGCCTCCGCTCCCCTCTTGAGCACCACAATGTCCTCACTGCAGACGGGTGTGGATGGGCCAGCCTCAGCCCGGGGCCCAGGGACAGAGGCGAGGGCCAGGGAGATGGAAACTTCCATTTCCAGAGTGCACAAGTCCGAAGAATTAAAGTGAATCCTTGGCCAAGATCCCAAGGAGGTTCCAGCTCGTCTTGCCAGGAGGCTTCCGGCACCGTCAGTATAGAAACCCCCAGACCTGATTCTGGGCATTTTCATTTTATGTCGACCTGCTAACCACCCGAGGCTTTCGTGATGTCGTTTTCTGCATTTCTAAACCCACACAGGGAGCAAGAATGAGAAAGGCCAAAAGGATATTTGGGAAGGCCAAACAAGGAAGAGGCGTTGAACAATGATAGAAATCGCGACATAAAGTGAGGAGGAAAGCATTGTTCTGGGCCAGCGCTTTAAATGCAGAACGGCCGAATACAGATTATCGAGGTGGATGCAAAGTATGGCTTTCAAGTCATTCCTAATCTCCCCAGTGTACGTGTTCTGTTTATAGATAGTTACATAGTTCTATTCTCTCTCTTCTCGCGGCCTGTTTGTTCTTGGGCGATTGTCTCATCCATGGGAACTGAGTGATAACAGGCCCTTAAACCAGACGTCAGCTTGTCCCGATGCTTCTTTTTTTTTCTTTTTTTCTTTTGGGGTCACACCTGGCGATGCACAGGGGTTACTCCTGGCTCTTCACTCAGGAGTTACTCCTGGCGGCGCTCAGGGGACCATATGGGATGCTGGGAATCGAACCTGGGTCGGCCGCGTGCAAGGCAAACGCCCTACCCACTGTGCTATCTCTCCAGCCCCCAAGATAGAATTCTTAAGGTAATAGATTATAAAAACCAGTTCAGTTAGCCCTTAACTTTACAAATTAACTAATGAGAAGTGACTTTAGTATATATTTGAAATTATTTTCTGAACAAAAAGTTTTCTGTGGTTAAGACATCCTACTTTTTATTTTTTCAAAGAAATAGTAATAACAGGACTTTGGAAGTAACTCTTCCTATGAAGAAAATATCTTATTAATTTTCCCTACCTTCTACTTTAAAACATTTGGGTTTTTGTCACTTTCAATTTTGTTTAGGATAAGAGATGATCACTATAGTGAAAGAAATTTCACATACCACCATTCTATGTAGATGTCTTGGTTCCTTAGCTCCTTCTTTTTTTTCCCTATGGAATTTGTTTCACTGAAAGAAGGATGGTTTCGTGTCATTAATTAGAGGTCTGAGATTTTGAGGAGGTGCAGTATATTTTTGAAACTCTCTAACAAAGTATGTTTTGTGATTGTTTGTTTGGGGCTACACTTGGCAGTCCATATGCAGTGCTGGAGTTTGAACTGGGCTCTGGCACAAAAGGCATGTGCCTTAACTCATCTACTATATCTCCAGCCCTACAAAAAGGAATTATGAAAGGGAAATGTGATTATTTTTAAGGAGGAATCCACTAAAGTTTTTGTTTGTTTTTAGGCCACACCCGACAGTACTCAGGACTTACTCCATACTCTCTGATCAGGGGTCACTCCTAGAGATGTTCAGGGAACCATATATGGTGCCAAGAATTAAACCCAGGGTTGTTGCTTGTAAGGCAAGCATCTTGTCCCCATCCCACCTTGTACTATCTCTCTCTGGCCATCACTTAATGTTTTGTTAAAAACGAAATATAAATTACAATCTTTAACTCATCCCCATTACTGAATACTGCCCTTGTGTAGCTCACATACATTTAGGAGACAAGAAAAGAGCATAAAAATCACTGCTCTGTCCTCTACACCAGATAATACTCCTTCAGAGCAGGAATTGTGTCTCGTGCTGATTATAGATGCCTGATCCTTACACAGTATTTGACACTTAGTATTAAAAAAGTTTTAAATTGACCGAATTAGTGGGTGGAGCAGAGAAGACTGTAGTCCCAGAAGAAAATAGACTCTAATAATGAGCAAACATTATTAACCTCCCACACTGCTGAGAATGTTGAGCCTGAGAGAATCTTCAACTAGATCCTGGATCTGTTTTAATAATGTTATTCCTGGGTAATATGGTGGTCTTGAAATTTTATCTCGACAGATTACATGAAAAAGACAGATGTTAACAACATATACATGCACCTGCTCTATGGCAATTATACAAATGGTGGTCACAAGTGGTCACAGATAAAGAATCTGGATGCCAAAGAACAATTTAAATAACACTATTTGTGTGGGATGTTGTAAGTTACTAGTAATCAACAGACAGTTGCTAAGTTTCAGCAATTGAGCTGAATCTCTTGAGCTCATGAGATTGTGCAATCCAGAAAGCAAAACCACATCAGTGCAGCTAACTTCCTAGACAACATAAGACAATGTGGTGTCGGTGCAGGGAGTGTGGGCTGCTAAGGTGGTGGGAGGGTTGGTTATTCAGCTGGCTTCTCAGCCACACCTGCATGTATGGAGAGTCAGACCTGAATACCTCAGATTACAAAGAACTTCCTGACAAGAGAATACCTCATTTAAGTGGCTGTGTTTTCTTGGCTTTTAAATAGGCTTTTGATGCTGTCTTGATGTTTTAAGAGCCTTATAGAGGATGAGAAAAAAATGTGAATTTATTACTGCAGAGGTCATTTTTTAAATAAAAAATACCTAATAGTTTTGGTGCCAGGGGAAGAATTAGAAAACAGAGTACATGATAACTCTGTAAAATAACTTTTGTCTTTCTGAACACAATTTCCACTCAGTGCCTCTTTTGCAAACTACAGCACCCAAAAGTAGAGAGAGGACAAAAAAGAATACCCTGCCACAGAGGCAGGGTGGGATGGGGGGGATGGGGGGTAAGAGGGATACTGGGATCAGTGGTGGTGGAAAATGGGCACTGGTGGAGGGATGGGTACTTGAACATGAAACCCAAGCACAAAAATTTGTAAGTCTACAACTGTAGCTCATGGTGTTTCACTAATAAAAATTTTAAAAAATGTAACTTTTGTCCTAGAAACTGGGATCTGGGAGCTGGCATGATAGTACATTGGATGGAGTACTTGCTTGTGTGTGGCCAACCTGGATTGGATCCCCAGCACCTCATATGGTTCCAGAGATAGCCAGGAGAGATATCTGAGCACAGAGCCAGGAGTAAACCCTGTGCACAACCAGGTCTGCCCCCCTGCTAAACTATATATTAAAAACCACATATTAGGTTTTGAGTTTTTTAATGTGCTATCCATGAAACATTGCCCAATGTATGTTTGCATCATTATTATATCAGACTATATTGGAGAGCAATGCTAATAATAGCCATCTTACTGTAGCTTACTGAGTTCAGGAATGCTTCATACGTCTGCATGCAAAATCAATGATAAAGAAACTACTTATGGCTTTCTCTTTGAAATCTGAAAGTTTAAGAAAAGTGACCAGAGACACATAGCAAGCAATTACTAGTGGCTACTGTATAAACTTTAATATAAAATATTTTGTATTTGATTTTTAACTTTTATTAATAAAAATGTCATAATTATTTGCAGTATCTGAAAAATTGGCAGTTCTCAGTTCTTACTCCTTGCCTAGGGTCACTCATTTTTGGCAGTATTCAGGGGAGCACATGTGGTGCCAAGGGATTGGATTCAAATCACTCATGAGCTTGGCAAGCACTTTATGCTCTGTCCTATCTTTTCAGCCCCATAATGATTTGAACTATTAAGTTATAAGATCAATTACATAAAAATTATAATACATCATATAAGTGAAGGGGGATGGACTGTACCAGCAGTGTTCTGGGAATAGTCTTGGCTCTATGTCAGGGGTCTTTTGGTAGTGCCAGGGGTTCAACTAGTGTTGGCCACCTGCAAAGCAAGCAATTTAACCTATGTTCTAACTCTTGGGCCTAAATTCAGATTTCTTTTAAACCTTTAATCTGGGCAACTAAAAGAAGCAAGCAAAAGAAAGAAAGTTTTTTGCCAAATCTCAGAACAGCCTCATATTTCAGAAATAAGTATGCCAACTCTTTGTTATAGTTTGGGATACTGCGGCATAAACTACAGAGAGAACAATGTAACATGAGTGCAAAATAAGATGTTTGCTTGTTGTTTCTAAGGTCATCTTGCACCAGAGTGTGAGTCATTTTTATTCTTTTAAAGTTTAAGAGTTTCATAAATAAATTGCTAATCTCTTCCCATCCATCTCTTATTTAATAAAATTTCCCCCCTGATTTTTCCCTTAGACATAGACTTTGGGATTTCTTAGTAAAAATAAATCCTTATAAAATGTATAACACTTTAATTGGACAGCTAATAGTTTATGCAAAATACAAATATTTTATTGTCCTCACCTAAAGAAGGTAAGTATCTGGCTGGAATAAATATTAACAGGTTTGTAGATATAGATACAACAAGAAAATCTTTCACAATTAGTACCTCTTTCAGAGAACGAATGATTTATGATTCACATTACATTTTTCACAACATCATTTTATCAATTAAAAAGTGAATTTTGCTATTTTCTGTTATTTTCAAATATTTTTAAATGCTTCTTATTTTGGGTTGAATTTTGTCTCTTATAACAACTCTTTCTTCCTTCCTTCCTTCCTTCCTTCCTTCCTTCCTTCCTTCCTTCCTT
>JAOXYA010049797.1:0-12253 GCA_028565675.1 Sorex palustris | reverse complement strand
GGGGGGGGGGGGGGGGGGGGGGGCCGGGGGGGAGGGCAGGAGGCAGGACCTGGGCTCCCTGCACGTGCCGGACACAACGAACTCCCCCAGCAAAGCTGGGCTGACCTTTCTCCCCTGGCCTGAAGCTCGCTGAAGGGAGCTCCCCAGGCCGGCCCCGTCGGAAGGGAACCTTGGGAGATGTAGGTCAGGGTGCAGAGCTCATCTTTCTGCTGTTCCCAGGGGAGCGGGCGCTGGTCAGCTGTTGAGCAGGCTTGGTGGGCCCTGGTGTCCTGCTGTCCAGGTCGGCAGAGCAGCCTCTCTCCTGGATGCTTCGGACTGTGAGTGAGGGCCAGCGTGAAGTGCAGAGAGGCACAGGAAAGACCCAGGGTCCCACCCCAGGGCCTCGGCTCAGGGACCTACTGGTGCCACTGACCCCTCCAGAGGGCCACTTGCTGACTCTGGTGTCTTCACCCCCACTTGGGGTCGCCCCGGAGTGCCCGCCGAGGACGGTTCTGTTTACAGCACAGCCTCCAGGAAGCTGTGCTGCTGGGCTGTGGCTGATCAGTTGCCCCGGCAAAGGTCAGGTTCTCCTCCCACGGCCCTGGTCTGGGCTCTGAGAGGGAGGGAGGTCGTTCCCAAGGCTGTGGGGATGCCGAGTCGTGCTCTGAGGCTGCTCTGGGAAGGGGCGGGGGACAGGGAGGGTCGAGGATGGAGTGGTGGCGCGCAGGGGCAGAGCCGGGGCAAGTGCGCTCCCGCAAGCTTGCGGGGAGCTGAGGCTTGGCAGAGAGGAGCCAGGCGTGTCGGGTGGCCCCGGGCATCTTGGCGGCTGGCTGGTGGCCTGGCCCGTGCGAGAGGTGAGGGGAGAGGGGCGGGAGGAGGGGCAGCGGCCAGGCCAGGCTCCTGAGCCGCAGCTTGGGAGAGGTGCTTTGGGCTCTGGGTGGGATGCGGTGGTCCAGACCAGCAGGCTGCAAGCTGGCCAAGGCCTTGGCATGCCAGGGGCGCTGGCCCGTGTTTGTTATTTCTGTCCTTGAGGCTTGTGGATTTGGTCCTCTGGGGCAGATGCCACCCCTGAAAGGCGTGGGGCCTGGATTGACAGGATCGCATCATCTGTGTGTGTGTGTGTGTGTGTGTGTGTGTGTGTGTGTCCGGAGGCGGGATTTGCTCACACCCTCGGCTCAGGGCTTCCTCTTGGTTCTGGCCTCAGGGATCACTCTGGGTCAGCTCCGGGATGTTCTGTAGTTTCAGGGGTCAAACCAGGGCTGGCTGCTTGACCTCTGTTCCTGTGTGTTTTCTTTCTTTTTGGGCCATACCTGGTGATGCTCAGGGGTGACACCTGGCTCTGCACTCAGGAGTCACTCCTGATGGGCTTGGGGACCACATGGGCTGCTGGAGGATTGAGCCTGGGTTGGCTGTGTACAAGGCCACAACCTCCCTGCTATATTCTCTCTCCGGCCCCTTTCTGTGTTTTTAATACAACTTTGGGGGTTCTGGAAGAAGACGGTTTTGGGGTGATGAGCCTGAGACTTGACCAAGGCAGAGGGAGGAGCAGACTCGTCCCATCGTGCTCTGGCTTCTCCCTCACCCACTCCAGGGCAGCTGGGAGGCTTGGCCGAGTGCGGGGAGGCGAGGCTGTGAGTGTTCACACTGCCTGGGCGCAGCCTGGGGTTGAGACAGTGGGATGGGCCGGGCCTGGCTGAGCCCCAGTGGGGGTGAACATGTGCCGGCCGCTCCTGTGGGCGTCCCTGGGCAGCACCCGAGTACCAAGGGCTCTTACTCGCCCCGTTTCCGGGGCCAGGGGTAGAGGGAGGGCAGGTCACTGGCTGAGTCTGGGGAGTTGGGATTTGACCTGAGCCACCTCAGAGCATTTGAGATGGTTCCCGACATCCGGTCCCTGCAGCAGAGCCCAGGGGCGTGCAGGGAGAGCACTGTGCAGCCCTGCTAAGAGCTGGGTGCAGGCTGTGCCTGTCCCAGCCCGTCCCAAGGCTGCGGTCCCCGCCTTGGCAGACATGAGCTCGGGGCAGGAGGGTGGGTGCGGGTGTGGCTCTCTGTGCGTGGACCCTGACTGCCCCGCTCTGTGAGGGGCGGGACCATGCTCTGGCCAGCCCAGGCTGCTCTGTAGGACTCACCTGGCGGCCGGTAGGGGACCCAGCTGGAGCTGTCCTCGCCCCGAGCCCCTCGCAAGGCACGGCCTCCGCCTCGTCCTGCTTCCCTGGCGTGCGCTGGCCTGTCGAGGCACCAGGCAAGCCCCGACCTGAAGGGACAGATCCAGGGCCAGCCTTGTGGTTTGTGAGCCCTCGGGAGTGTGTGTGTGTGTGTGTGTGTGTGTGTGTGTGTGCGCGCGTGTGGCTGGGAGAGGCTGAAACCCCCTTTCTGGGCCTCCTTCTGGGGGGCCTGGCTCAGCACGCTAGCCTGGCAGAGCACACTTGGATGACTCGTGCGGAGACCGTCTCCGGGAGCCTGTGTTTCCGGAAAGCTTCGAGAGGCTTCTGCCGGGCCTGAGGACCTTTCCCTTGGTGTCTGATGGAATGCTGTAGGTACTGGGGAGAGCTGAGCTCTTGGCCTTTCCGCTCCCTCCCTCCCTCCCGCGGCCCCCTTCCCTCTCTCCCCCTGTCCTCCCCCCTCCATCCTCCCACTCCTTCTTCCGCTCCCCTCCTCCTTTTCTGATTTTCCTCTCCACCTTCCCTCCCTGTCTTTTCTGTCCCCTTCTCCCCTCTCCCTCCCCATGTTGGAGGGAGCCGGCTGTGTGCTTCCTGCAGGGAAGGCAGGCGATTGGGATGTTCATTACCCGTTCCTATAGGATGGCGCCACCTGGATTCTGACCTGAGTTGGCACTGTTAGCCAGGCGCAGGGGCGAATGAAGCTGTGCCCTGAGCCCTCAGCAGGAGGGATGCCTGATTGGTGGCCAGCACCAAGGGGTCATGGGGCCATTTTGCTCATGAACCTTGCAGGTTCCAGTAAGTCGGAGGGAGGAGGACATATGCTTTGGACGGTCTCTCTCATCTGTGGGGCAGAAAGAGACCAAACAAGGACACACGTTGGATTACAAAGCATCACACCTCTGGGTGATGGGGACCAGAGGCGACACAGAGGCAGCGGTGGAGGGTGGTAGGCACTGGGGTGGGGTGGGGGTGGGGTGGGGCGTTGTATGTCGATACCACGTGGCCCGAAGTATAATGACAAAACCTTCAAACGCTCAGGACATCAGCAGCTGAGTTATGGGGCTCGAGCGGTGGCAAGGGTGGGCTAGGAGGCCTGTGTCGGGTGAGCGTGGCTGCCGGCCTCTGGCCAGCACACTGTGTCCTGTTGCTGGACCCTCGGTGCGGCCCAGCGGCGGAGACTCTGGCTGAACAACTGACTGCCATGGACACGCCTCACAGTCGTCAGCCCCCCCGTGTCTCTGGTGTCAGCAGGGGCCAAGCTGGGCCTCTGGGACCAAGGGAGCAGTCGGAGGTGGGGATGTCGAGGAGCTGTGAGTGGCCTTGCCAGGAGGGCCTGAGAGGGGAAGTGACATGGGTTTGGGTGGTGGACATGGGCAGCTGGGTGGTCTTGAGGCAAGTCCTGCCCACTCAAGACCTGTGGGGCAGGGGCGACAGGACAGCAGGGAGGGCGCTGGCCTCGCAGTGACCCACCAATCCCCAGCTCTGTAGTGGTCCCCCGAGCACCACCAGGAGAAATTCCTGAGTGCAGAGCCAGGAGTACCCCAGGCATCGCCGGGTGTGGTCCCAAACGAAAACCCCAAAAAGCCGCAAAACCATATGGTGGTGGGCCTGATGGTCCTGCTGGGCCCGGGTCTGAGGTGGCCATTGCTTTGACGGTGACCCCTGCCCTGCCTCGATGGGCCCAGTCTCAGGACTTGTCTCTTCCGCCCGCTTCCTTCTGGCACCTGAAGCCCATAACCTGGGTTCTGGGAGAGAAAGCAGGGAGGCGCTGCTGGCCTTGCACGATCCCTGAGCCACACCAGGAGTGACCCCTGAGCACCCCCAGCCCTGGTCCCCAGTCAAAAAGACTGTTCCCCCAGACCAGTCCCCCTCCCTCTGCGCCCTCGGTTCCTTCCTGGTGCCCACATTTGCTGTGGCTTTGTGCTGAGTTTGGGGTTTGGCTCTGAGAGTGAGTACTGGAAGCTGGAACCCTGACTCTCTCCCCTGGAGCCCAGCAGAGGCAGGGGGTGTGGGGACAGCCATGTGCCTCCCCACTGCTCCGGCCCCCGCTCTCCCGAGCCCCGGGGACGGGCCTTGGCACCGAGAGAGGGACAGAGCTGAAACAGCCCCCAGCCGGCGCGGCCTGCTCAGACCTGGTCTGGACGCGGAATCCTGCTTCTCCCGGGCTGGCCAGTAACTCAAGCCGGCCTTGTCATTGTCTGCTGAGGTCAGAGTAAGCCCTTGTCACCTCCCCTCCACCAAGACCACAGTCCCCAACTGGGCAGACTGGTTGAGCCACTGTTGCGGGCACTCATGGGAAACAAGTGGCCTTTGTGGGAAGCCCGTGGGCACCGTGGCCGTCAGCACGGGTGAGGGGCCCCATGCATGAGCCCAGGGCAGCTAGCAGGGATCCGAGGGGCTCACCCCAGGCCCCAGTTTTCTTGGCAAGGGGAGGGCCCAGAGATGGGGCACAGGTTTGTCTCCGTTTGCTGCGTCTCTGAAGACAGTGCTCTGTGGGGATCTGGGGTGTGGCCTTGCGACCAAACTGCTTCTGCCGACTTGTCAGCACGGGGAGACCAAACTCAAATGTATTTTCGTTCCTTGGTGTCTGTCACTCCCTCCAATACAAACCCAGACACACCCCCCCTCCACACAGACCACACTCCTGAGAGCGTGGGCGCACAAACCCAGACACATGCATGCGCATGCACGCGTGTGTGCGTGCGCGCACACACACACACACACACACACACACACTCTCCTGAGAGCATGAGCACACAAACCAGATACACACATGCACACACACACACCATACACCTGAGAGCATGGGCACATAAACCAGACACACACACATGCACACACTCACACACACACATACACACTCCACACCCCTGAGGGCATGGACACACAAACCCATACACACATATTCTTTCTCTCTCTCTCTCTCTCTCTCTCTCTCTCTCTCTCTCTCTCTCTCTCTCTCTTTCTCTCCTGAGCGTGGGCACCATTGGGCGACTTGGCTCAGTTGGGTTCGAGTCAGGAGGTGAGAGAGGAAGGCCTAGATGGTAGGGGGCTGGGAGGGGGGCAGGTTCCCACCCCACTGTCTGTCCTGTGCACAATTCCATTTCCATGTCCTGTGCACAATAACCGTTTTAAAGGGGCCAGTGCTGTAAAGGTGGGTTTGGACACACACGCCTCTCTGCCTGTTGAGGCTGTTTTAAGAGACTTCAGGAAATATTTTTAGAATTAAAAAACAAAAAAGGGGCTGGCCCTTTAAAATGGTTCCAGAGAACCAGCTAACACAGTGTCCTGCCCTCTGAATGTTGGCAGTTCTCTTAATCCCTTCCTTAGCTAATCCTGTTCATATAGGAATTCTGCTTTCTTCTCTCGTTTCCTATAGACCCCCCATTTTGCATATATTAAAAAAATCTAATTTCACTGGCTTTTGTTTTGTTTTGGGGTCACACCCAGCATTGCTCAGGGCTCACTCCTGGCTCTGCGCTCAGAGATCTCTTCTGGCGGGGCTCGGGGGACCGTATGGGGTGCCGGGGATTGAACCGGGGTTGGCCGCGTGCAAAGCAGGTGTCCTGTTCGCCATGCTCTCTCTCCGGCCTCAGTAGTTTCCCTTCTTGGGAGCTGCTGCAGAGACCTGCGGCTACATTTCCCTGTGCCGCGAGGTTCCATCCTTGTCAGCAGAGCGGGCGAGCAGGTGGGTTTGTGGGTGTCCCTGCCCTTAGGGACTCGCCTCCCTGCACTTTGAGGCTACCCATTTCTCCCGTGCCCCCTCAGCCCTTTCCACCCACTACCCTCATCTTTGATGCTGGGGTGGGCGGAGTGCTCAGAGCAGGAGAGAACAAGCTGTGGGCTCAGAATGTCTGCCCCCAGGAGCAGGACCGTCTGCACGCAGTCCTGCCCTGTGGTTTCAGCAGGAGGCCAGCAGCCCTCGGAATGGGAAAATGGGTGCTTGGCTGGGCTTCCCGGGAGTCCGAACCCTTCAGTTCACAGGCCCTGGCTAGCCCCCAGTGCTGGCCTCTGCGTCTCCCAGCTTGTGGCCCATATCACAGCTGTTTTCTGATACGCCGCAAACAGCATACTTCCAGGGATGAATCTCTGGAGAGGGGCTGGCTGGGGCTCGAGGCCCCTTAGCTCGGCTCATGAGATTTACTGAAGGCCGTGTGCTCTGTTCCTCTTTAGAGCATTTCTAATATGTTCCTTCAGATCATTTATTAATTTGTGCAAAGGCTGAGATTCTGGAGAATGGATTTTTTTTTTTTTTGCTTTGGGGCCACACCTAACCAGGTGGAGGGGTCACTTCTGGTGATGTTCAGGGGAAACATGGAGCCAGGGATTGAGCCTGGGTATGCCACATGCAAGGCAAGTGGCCTTTCTACTGTGCTATCTCTGGCCCAGGACAGGCCCTTGGATCTTGTGGAGTTTGAATTTAACTGCAGCTGTGGATTTCTGTTTTTATTTCTTTGCTCTTGGGCCACACCAGGAGCAGCATTTAGGGATCACTTTCAGTGATGCTGGACATTGAATCTGGGGCTGCTGTATGCGAGGTGAATGCCCTGTCCACTTACTGTCTCTCTGGTCCCCAGTTGAGGGTTTTAAGCTGAGATAAGATATGGGTTATATTTCAGTTGGGTTTGTTTTGAGTTTTGGGTGGGGGGCACACCTGGAGGTCTTAAGGACTTACTCCTGGCTGTGGGCTCAGGGGTCACTCCTGGGGGTTCAGGGGCCATGTGTGATTGAGCCTGGGTTTCAGCTGTGTGAAAGCAAGCCCCTTCCCCCGTGCGTTCTCCCCACTACAGACCCCGTAAACTCTTAGCCACATCATTTCCTTCTCTTTCGTCCCCTTCCACACTGCCCCACCCTGCGGCAGGGAGTCACTAGCCCTGACTGGGTCCACACACATTTCTAGCCGCCGTGCTAGTGACCAGTGTGGGCCTGCGGGGATTCCCCATAGCTGGCCTGCGGACCGGGCCTGGGAGCAGATGGGGCTGGGCTGGGGTGAGGGTGAAGCGCTCTGGTTTCCTTCCTGTGGTTCTGGACCTGGACTTATAATATTTTCCTCTTTGTACAGATCAGCGGGGCTGGAGCTATAGCACAGCGGGTAAGGCGTTTGCCTTACACGCGGCTTACATGGCCAACCCGGGTTCGATTCCTCGGCAAGCTATCGAGAGTATCTCGCCTGCACGGCAAAGCCTGGCAAGCTACCCGTGACATATTTGATAGGCCAAAGAACAGTCTCACAATTAGTTGTGAGACGTTACTGGTGCCCGATCGAGCAAATTGGAGGACAGTGCTACATACAGTACAGATCAGCGAACTGTTCCTCTTGTTACTCCAGATCATCTTTCTTTCTCCCTGAGGGTTCCCTGTGAGTGCTAGGTAACCCATTTCCCCTTGGCATTTGAAGTGCCCCCCAAGCCCCTTCCCCGTTTCCTGGGGTGCCCGCAGGATGCTGGAAGGCACGGTGTGGCCAGCTTTCCCCGGGCTGGGGACGTCTTTTCTGCTTTTGAGGAAAGAGTGATCGTGGATGTGTGTGGACGCACGTGTGTGCAGGCCCGAACCCAGGCCATGTGCATGCACGTCATGAGCTTTCTCCCCAAGCCAGACACACTGTGTGAGTGTGTGTGTGTGTGTGTGTGTGTGTGTGTGTGTGTGTGTGTGTGTATGGTGGGAGGCACGGGGCCCCAAGTACTGTCAGGTGTGGCCCCCAAGCCAAACAAACAATAAATTGTGGGGAGCGCGGTATTGTTACTGCAGCCTGGGAGATAGCTTACCTTACAAAGTGGAGAGTTTGGGGGGCAGATACAGTTTGCGGGTGCTTCCTCCAGCCACCCTTTGTCCCCGTGTGCTCAGCCCGTCAGGCGGGTGTGTAGGGGCTGAGGCAGGACTTGCTGGCCTATGCACTACTCCTCCTGCTCCGGGGGCCTGGCGCACCCCTCCCCGCCTGGGAATGTGGGGCCTTGGCAGCCCCGACTTTGCCCTCAGCAAGCACAGCCTCGCGCCTTCATTGGAGGGGAAGCCTTTGAGTGGCGTCCACCTCCTTCCTTTCTGCTGCCTCCGGGCCTGCCCTCTCCAACGGGGCCCCCACCCTGTCTTGGCCCTGTGTTTGGGGGAGGGGCCGGGCGTGAGGGCCTGGGGGAGGGCCCGGCTCTGCCCGTGTTCCTTGAGGCTGATCCGGCTTCTGGGTGCTGTTGGCGGCTGCTGTCCGGCAGGGCCAGCCGGTCCTTTCCTGTCTGGCTGCCCCCCCCCACACACAGTTGGGCCGCTGCCCTGCGCAGTGACCCGGGGTGCAGCTGTCCTGTCCTTCTTTTGGGGTCACACTCGTCGGTGCTCAGGAGCCACACCTGGCAGTGCTCGGGAGCTGTGTGACTTACCGCCAGGCTGCCTGGCCCCTGGCCATGTCCTCTCGGTGGCCAAGCCAGCACGGAGTTGTTCCCGCCTGCTGTGGGCCAGGAGCGCCCCGGCCGCCGGACACCAGCGGTGCGTCATGGCTCCCTGGTGCCGGGCCACCTAGTGCTGCTGGGTGAGTGTGGCAAGGCCCCACCTTGACCGGGTCCCTGAGCACCGTCCAGGGTTCTGGAGGTGGGTGAGCGCAGCCCCCAGCCGCCCCCACCAGACCCTGCACGGCCCTGCCAGCTGGTTCCAGTCCATCCAGTAGGGATGCGAAATGGACAGGGAGGCCGAGGCGCCCGCAGGGACACGTGGGGGTGGGGAGGGACACACCTGGGGCATCTGGCTGAGCTGTGGCTCCTCAGAGGTGACAGGGGCAGAGGTGGCCCCCAGCCCCCAGGTGCCTCCGCCCCTGCTTCCAGAGCGCCTGTCCCACCAGTGGCCCTTCCTCACCTTTCCAGGGTGCGGGAACGCGGTGTGCCCCTGCCTGCCCCCTACCCCGTGACCCCACGTGCCCCCTGCCCTGCGACCCCACCTGCCCCTGCCCTGTGACCCCCACATTCCCCCTCCTACCCCATGACCCCTCCTGCTACCTTCTGCAGCCCGCACCTGTCCCAGCTCCCTCTGTCGGGGCTCGCGTGTGCCCCCCCCCCCCAGCCCTGCCCGTCCTCTTTGGGTCACTCCCTGCCCCAGCCCCAACGATGGTTCACTTTCCCCGCTTCAGGAAATCTTTCTGGTCCCTATGCCTGAGTGTAGGGGTGCAGTGGGCATGTGGCACAGAACCCCAAGTCACCCCTCAGGGCCCTGCTCAGGACGCGGGGACAGAGATGCAGGGACGGGGACGGAGACGCGGGGACGGAGACTCCGGATGGGACTCGGGAAGGACCCAGGGCGCAGCGTGTTTTGTTTGGCCGCTGGGCTCTGGTCTGGGAGGAGCCGGGGAGAGGGCGCGGCCCCTGCCAAGCCCGTGGAGATGGAAATTGGCCGCAGGGGTGCGTGTTTTCCTGGGAGACGCAGAGGGAGGCGGGCGCGAGCGGCTGGGCTGTGGAGGCAGGACGGGGCCAAGCCAGAGCTGTCAGGAGTGGGAGTTTATCGGAGCCCGCTCCTCCCAGTAGGCGCATTCTGAAACAGCCTGTCGGCCCACCAGCGGACTCTCTTCCTGGTCCCCGTAGCACTGTCCTCCAGTTGTTCATCGATTTGCTTGAGCCAGCACCAGTAACGTCTCCATTGTGAGACTTGTTGTTACTGTTTTTGGCATATCGAATCCGCCACGGGGAGCTTGCCAGGCTCTGTCGTGCGGGCGGGATTACTCTTGGTAGCTTGCCGGGCTCTCCGAGAGGGGCAGAGGAATCGAATCCTGGTCGGCCGCGTGCAAGGCAAACGCCCTACTCACTGTGCTATCGCTCCAGCCCCGTAAAGAAAAAAAAAGTGGAGAGAATGTCTGTGGTCTAGAAAGCGGACGTTTTGTGGTGCTTCTGCAGCTCCGACGGCTGGGTTGGTGCCCGGCTTGCGGTGCTGCCTGGGGCTGTGTGAGGGGTCGCCCGCCCTCTGCCCTCTGCCTCCTTCCTGCCCCTTTGAAGCTGTCCCCGGTCACCCAGACTGCCTCTGACTTCATTTCACACATCTTTCTTGTTCTTTCCCCACCCCCGGGTCGCGGCCTGCCAAGAGTGCTCAGGGCTTCCCCTGGCTTGCGCTCAGGGATCGCTGCTGGCACGGCCCCGTGTGGTGCCGGGAACCGAACAAGGCACGTGCCCTGCCTGCTCACCATCTCTCCAGCCCCTCCCACAGATGTTTAAGTCACACTTGACGTTCGTGTTCTGGGAGGAGGAGAGACTTGTGGTGTTTGGTGGCGACAGAATTCAGAGGTGCTGGGGCTGGAGTGAGAGGACGGCGAGGAGGGTGCTGCCTTGCATGCAGCTGACCCGGGATTGATCCCCAGCACCCCATATGGTCCCCCCCACTTCTGCCAGGAATGATCCCTGAGCGCAGAGTAAGCCCTGAGCACTGCTGGGGGTGACCCATAAACAGTCAGAGGAAAGCAGCAACTCAGAGATGCTGATTGGGCAGCGAGATGGGCGGATTGGGAGGCATTTCCCGGCATGGACTTCCGGGGTGCCGGGCCTTGGGCTCTGTCCCTCTGCAGCTGTACAGAGCTGACGTGAGCTGTGTCCTGCTCCGGGGAAGGCCCGGTGCTGGGGGCTACCTCCTTCCCATTCTGTTTACCGAGTCTCCCGAAGGCCAGATCTACTCTGCCGATACTGTGATGGCCTCTGCCACGCCCCGGTTCTTCCCATCACTGTCCTCCCTGCATGTGCCACCACCTCCTCTCCCAGGTGTTCCCCCACTCTGGGGCCTCCCGGTGGTCTTCCCCTCCTCCACCCCCGCCCCACCTTCCCTTCCCTCCGGAGGTGTGTGGTGTCCAGACAGTGCGACCCTGCTGTCTGCCTGGAGCACCAGCGTCCTCGGGGTCGGCAACTCTGGGCCCCGGGCAGGTGCTCCCACCCCTCAGCTCATCCCTCCTCAGAGAGAGCTGTGCTCCCTCTCGGGCTCTTGCTTCTTCCCGCCCATCCCTGGGTTCTTCTCAGAGCTGCTTTGCCTTCGCTTGGGGTGTGTTTGTGCCGGACGAGGGAAAGGCCCACCAGGGAGCGGCCCCATCCCGCCACGGACCAGCACTGGGCCACAGAGCTGAGGCGGCTTCCTCCGTGCTTGGGTTTAGACTCTTGGGTTTAGACTCAGATGTTGGCCAGTGAAGCCCTGACCGCTGCCACCGAGCCTGCAGCCGGGCGTTAGCACTCTCGAGGACGGTCTTGTGCTTGCTTGTCTTGGGCCGGGTGACTCCTAATGGTGGGTGACTCTGCGAGTTCCATTCATAAGGAGGGGGCAAGGATTCAGCGACGAGGGGCTGAGCTGGAACGTCCTGAGACCTGGGGACCACCGGCTGGTCCGATGAGACTCAGGCCAGCTCCGCACATAGCACCTGGGCCCTGGGGCAGCTCTGCGGGGCCCCCAGCCCAGTAGGGGGACACAGCGCCTCCCAGTCCTTGCCACCCGGTGCTGGCTGCTGCAGGCCTCCTGCGGGACGGCCAGGCTGGTCCCGAACCCTCACCCCGGGACTGAGTGCCGTCAGGGTGGTGGTGGCTCGGGTTGGGCCGAGGATGGGCAGTCATGTGCGTGTCTCCTCTGTCCGCAGGCTCCACCTACAGTGTCCTCTCCATCATGCCATCAGACTCCGAGAGCAGCAGCTCCCTCAGCAGTGCGGGTAAGTGCCCTCCTGTGGGCCGGGCTTCATCCGCTGCTCTCACGTGGCCGGGACCAGGTGGGAGGTGGGCCGGGGCGGGGAGCAGGGGCGGTTCTCACAGGGCCAGGATGGGTGGGAACTGGGCCTGGGGGCTCTCACGGGGGCTGGGACCAGGCAGGAGATGGGCCCGGGGGCTCTCACAGGGCTGGGCCAAGGCAGGAGGTGGGCCCAGCAGGCATACACATCGCCTTTGCTCGGCGCAGGGCTGCCCGCGTGGCCTGTCCACTGTGCCCGCTCAGCCAGCAGCCTGGCCCCGGGTTGCTGTGGCCTCAGGGACCGGCTGGGATCCGTCCCAGTGTCTTTTTTTTTTTTTTTTTTTATGTAGGAGTACTGCTATTTATTCAGCCAGGGGCTGGAGAGATAGCACAGCGGTAGGGTGTTTGCCTTGCACGCAGCCAACATGGCCAACCCGAGTTTGATTCCTCCGCCCCTCTCG
>JAOXYA010049773.1:0-12254 GCA_028565675.1 Sorex palustris | reverse complement strand
GAGGGTGGGAAAGGAGGAGTATGATATACTGGGGATACTGGTGGTGGGAAATGTGCACTGGTGGAGGGATGGGTGTTCAATCATTGTATGAGTGAAACTCAAACATGAAAGTTTTGTGACTGTAGCTCACAGTAATTCAATAAAATCAATCAATCAATAAATAAATAGAATCCCCAAAAATGGGACTGGGGAAGCTCTATGGGGAGCATGTGCCTTATAGATATGAGTCTCCACCCCAGGCTCCTGGTGATGGAGCCATTTGGGACCCCCAGTACCACAACCAAGTGTGCGTACATATTTGGGGGTGAGGGAGAGGACTGGCCAAGAGCTACCTGACTCTGTTCAGAAGTGACCCCTGGCAGATCCCTATGCAGTGCCAGGGATGGACCCAGGGTCAGCTAAGTGCCAGGCAAATGCCTTACTCCTGTGCTCCCTGTCCAGCAATCAACAAAATCTGTGTGAAGGCCACAACTTAAAGTGCAAGCCCTGCAACCCGGTGTGCAAGCCAGGGCCATTGCAGCTGTGCCAGAAGGAAGGGAAGGAGGAAAAACATTTAAGGAAGAGAGAATCTGGAAATGAACAGCTGGGCCCCATGTCAACTTGTCTCCCGATGCCAATACGTCAGCTTCCTGACACATGCCCCTACACCCACACAATGCAGGGAGGGCGAGCGGAGAATAGAGCCCCAGTGTCTGACCTGCCACCTAATGAAGATGGAGGTCGTGTCAGCTAAGTGACCTCGGGGCTTCAGCACAAACACAAACATCAATGGAGCCACATCCTGGGCTCCTCGCCATGACGGCCTCTGGGTCACCAGTGACAGTGGCAGATGTCATGGCTCCATCCACATCATCCGCCCCATACTTGGCTCTCCCCTGAAGTCACCCCACCCAGAATGCCATACAGAACCTTCCTGAAGCTGTTTTCAGGGCACAATGAAAGCCTCATTCCCCAGTTGCTCTGTGGAACCCTCAAAGTCATGAACATTCCATGATCCCAGAATCTGAAAGAGAACATGTCACTGGGAGGTGCCCCACCCCCACCCCACCCCCCCAAAAAAAAACCCATAGGCTCGAGGAAGAATTCCACACATGGCAGGGACTTCCATGGCCCCAGAGTCAGCACCGAGCACCTTCCCCTCCCCCCTCCAGCCGTGATTTCCACCTCCATCAAGATAACTTCTGACTGAGTCTTGTTCAGAAGGGCCAGCAAACGCACCTCCAAGGAAGCTGCGCAAATGAAGGAATCACTCGGAACCCACACGCCTCCGACCCTTTTCTGCAGGATGGTTTCCCAGGCTGGGTGCCCCGCCCCCCCCCACCAACCCAGCCCTACCTTGCTCTCCTTTAAACGGTCCTCCTCCTGGGTGGCCGGGATGATTTTCAGGGTGATGGATCCCTGGGACTGTGCCTTAAGAGAGATGTAGCCATCACCTCCAGGCCCCTCGGTCTGGAGAGCAGCGCCCATACCTGAATCTCCCACCTGCACCTGCTGCCTCCCCGTACCATAAGCCCATTCATTACTGGAGCACCTATAGAAGCCAAGTGTCTGCCTGGCCAGGGGGACACAAGGCCCTTCCCTCTCCCGGGACACGGGACCACCCTGCTAGTGCCCTCTTTCTCCTTCCGGCCTCATGGGGGTTGTTCCAGTCTCTGTTCACAGGCTCTATTCCCTGGTCCAGGCTATGCTGCATCCTCAGCGAAAGGCCCTGGTTACAGAGCCCATCAGCCCCCAGCTCAGTTCACCCCTGACCTCCCAGGCCCAGTGTGGCTCTGGGGTTCAGAGATGCCCAGACCCAGGAAAGGGTATGTGGGCCGGACTCCACCTGCAGCCTGGGTCTCCTTACAGGAAGGATCTTAGAGAGTCCATCCAAGGGGGTTCCTGATCTCACATCTCACCCGTCCCTGTCCTCCAGACCAGCAGGAGATAATGACTGCATCGGGAAGGATGCCCAAGGATAAAGGGACTCTAAGGATGTTGGGGCTTCTCCCCATGACTTCTGCTTGGATTTAAACTCTAAGGATGGACAGAGGAGGTGGGGCTGCACCATCCCCCGGTGTCCCCCAAGAGCAGTGAGGCACCAAAGCCCTTTCCAGGTGAGGGGGCGGGGGGCTCAGAGGACAGCTCTCCTGACCACAGGGCCAGACAGAAGCCGGTGGCGTGGGTGTTCCCTACTCTGCTCCAACCCGTGCCTCCCCCATCAAGGCTGCAGTGCTCACGGCTGCCGCCTCCTCATGCAAACAGGGAGCAGCATCGGAAATTGTACCCCCCACCCACCCCACTCCAGGCTGGGCCCCTCTGGTTAGGAAGAAGCCAGTGGTGCGGGCACACAGACCAGAATCTGGCTGATCTCGTCAGGCCTCTTGTGCAGGACGGCGATCCCGTTCACTTCCCGCAGCTCATCGCCCACGTGGACCAAGCCTAGGACAGCAGGGCTGCAGGTCAGCATGAGCGTGAGCATCAAGACCCCCAGCTGCACACAGACCCGCTTTACAGGGAGGGGAGCCCCTCCTGAGCCCTTCCTGGGGTGGGTGCCAGGGCAGCGCACAGTCACCCATGGGAGCCTCAGGGGATGGGCTGGCAGCTGGCCAGGAATCCAAGTTGTGCAGCTGGCCCAAGGCAGCACAGCTCAGAGATAATGGAACCAGAGGCAGGAGCACAGCAGGGATGGCGTTCCTCTTGCATGTGGCAGACCCGGGTTTGATCCCTAGCATGCCGTATGGTCCTCTGAGCACCATCAGGAGTAATTCCTGAGTGCAGAGCCAGGATTAAGTCCTGAGCATTTCTGGGTGGGAAGAAAGAAGAAAGAAAAAGAAGGGAGAAGGGAGAACGGAGACGAAAGAAGGAAGAAGGAAGAAGGGGAAGAAGAAGAGTTCAAACGCTGGTGGGTTTTGTTCTGTTTGGGACAGAACAGTGTGGTATGTGGTAAGCTTACCCCACATCGGCCACACTAACACCGGAGCCTAGTGGGGTACCTGAAGAGCCCCCGCCTCGGGTATTTTCAAGAGAGGAAGATTTCTTTTTGTTTGTTTCTTGTCCATTTGCCTGTTTTGCTTTTGGGCCCCACCAGGCATGCTCATGGGTTACTCCTCGCTCTACACTCCGGGGTTACTGCTGACGGTGGTCGAGGGGTGGGGGGCTATATGTGATGTTGGGGATTGAACCCAGGTCAGCTGCATGCAAGGTAAACCCCGTACCCGCTGTACTATCGCTCTGGCCCTGACAAGAAGATTTCTACCACACTTGGAAAGGAGAAGAAAACCCCAGCCCTGCTCAGAGAGCAAAACACATCCCGAACAGGTGACCTGATGGGGGGCAGGCAGGGAGACAGGGATGTGATGGTCCCACCTCCATTTGGCTAGCCAGCAAGCACTCACCACTCCGATCCGCAGCGCCTCCTCGCATGATCCTAGCCACCACCACGGCCCCCGACTGCTCGTCCCGCCGGATGGTGGCACCCTATAGAAGTGACGAGAGCAAGTTTTTTTTGTTTTTGTTTTTTTTTGTTTTTTTTTGCTTTTTGGGTCCCACCCAGCGATGCTCAGGGGTTACTTCTGGCTCTGCACTCAGGAATTACTCCTGGCAGTGCTCGGGGACCATATGGGATGCTGGGAGTTGAACCCGGGTTGGCCGCATGGAAGGCAGACACCCTACCCGCTGTGCTATCACTTTAGTCCAAGAGCAAATTCTTGAGCCCCATCAGATCCCCCTTCCCCGCCCTCCCCTCCGCCACCCCAGAGAGATCAATGGACCTTTCCAAAGACTGAGGTCACATCACACAAAAAAGATAAACAAACAGAAAAAAAAAATACTGGGCATCTGCAGGCACTTCGCAGTTTACAAAACACAATGTGTGCCGAGAGACCATCTCTCTCTCTCACTTCAGATGAGGGCCGGCAGCAGAGAGAGGAGCTGCCTCAAGGTCACCCTCCCCAGAAGCCAGGCGCTCTGGGGGAGACAAAGTGGACAGCTCTCTCCATCAAGCCCTGCCACTTGCAAAGGCACCGAAGGAGAGTCTCCCGGCATATCTCAGCCCGCCTGGAACTAGCCACCAGGTGATCAGGCCTAGCATGGTTGCCAAGGGAACCAAGGCTGCCCCCAATCCCCGCCAGAGTTTCGAGACCAGAACTTAGCCCCGGAAACACAGGGGAAATGACATCACCGATGAGAAAGGCAGTGATGAGCCCTGGATTCCCGGGACCCCACAAGGGGGCTGGGGCAGGCTGAGAGCCCACCGCTGAGGATGGCCAGGCCTGGGTCTGAATCCTCTGGGCCAAGCTGACGGAGCCAGGAAATCTTTGATCTTCCCATGTCTCCTCTAGAGCGGGGAAATTCCAGGCCAGGTTGGGTTACACCATATGAAGCATCCACGGTGCTTTGCACACAGTAAGTGCTCAGTAAACGTTACCCATTCACTGCTGATGGCCATCGCACACACACACTGGCACCCGGTTCAGTCCCCTGTTTGAATGCACAATCCCCTCTGTCTCACTGGTCTCGCTCTCAGACCTTCCCGCTTGGCGGGAGCTCTGTCCCCTATCCTGGCCCACGGTGCAGAGAAGGGGCTCCTCTCCCCCAGCCAGCTCCTGCTCCTGCTCCTGCTTCCGCCCTCTCCAGGATTCTCAATGTCACCTCCTTCCCAGATCCTAAAAATATGAGCTTGTCCCTCCCATCGCCAAGAGCCGGCACCCCCTCGGGCAGCCGCCTGTCTCGCTCCCTCCTTCCAAGCAAACTGGAGGAACTGAATTCTGAAAGCAGCAGCTGCCTGCCCCCCGGCACCTCACCCCTGCCACTGTACCCGCCAAATGCCACCCCCTCAGTCTTCCTTCCTCTCTCCTCGCCGGGGGCCCTGGGCACGGGCCCTGCCCTCCCTCCCGGCTCCTCTCAATGACACTGTGTCTCCTTTGCTCAGTCCTGTCCGTCTTTAAATGGTGACCAAAAGACTGGGGGCAGGGGAAAATGTTGGTCTCACTCTGTAGACGCTTTGCCCAGATGGTCTCAGATATGGGTTTGGGTTTTAGTTTATTTTTTTGTTTGTTTTGTTTTTTGGGGGTTTTTTGTTTGTTTGTTTTGGGGGGGGCACACCTGGCAATGCTCAACTCCAGGTGGGGCTCAGAGGACCATATAGGATGCCAGGAATCAAACGCAGGTCAGCCATGCACAAGGAAAGCACTCTTCTCAGGGTACTACTGCTCTGGCCCTGGGTTTTATTTATTAATTTATTTTTAAGGGGCTGAAGCGATAGCACAGTGGGTAGGGCATTTGCCTTGCATGTGGCCGACCCAGGTTCGATTCCTCTGCCCCTCTTGGAGAGCCGGCAAGCTACCGAGAGTATCCCACCCGCGCAGCAAAGCCTGACAAGCTTCCCATGGCGTTTTTGATATGCCAAAAACAGTAACAAGTCTCACAGTGGAAACGTTACTGGTGCCCGCTCAAGTAAATCGATGAACAATGGGAGGACACTGCTACAGTGCTACAGTGCTATTTTCAAGGGGGAACCCACTCAGCAGAGCTCAGGGATCACTCCCTGCAGTGTTCAGGAGCACCGTGCTATGCCGAGTCTTGAGCCCAGTCTCCCCATGCACAGTAAGTGCTCCTGCCTTCTGAGCCCTCTCTCCCCTGCTGCTCAGTGAGGGTTTTTGTTTAGTTGGTTGGTTTTGGGGGTCACATCCAGCAATGCTCAGGGGTTACTGCTGGCTCTATGCTCAGGAATCACTCCTGGCAGTGCTCAGGGGACCATATGGGATGCCGTGTATCGAACTCAGGTCGGCCACGTGCAAAGCAAATGCCCTCCCCACTGTACTATCGCTCTGGCCCCTCTGGTGTGGTTTTAACCCCTTCCAGAGTCTGGCACTGCCCAGTCTGTGGCTCTGGACATCTCAGTCTTTTAACTCCTGGATCCTAGAAATCTCTGCACATAGACTGCAAGGCTTCCTGCCTTCATCCCCATCACCATGACTGCCTGTACCCCACCAGTGGGGTGCCTGAATGACAGACAGCTGAGCACCCCTTTATTGGGGGAACAGGGTTCTTTGATGTTGCTTTTGAGCCTCACCCGGTGATGCTCAGGGGTTTCTCCTGGTTCTGCACTCAGGAATTACTCCTGGCGGTGTTCAGGGGGACCATATGGGATGCTGGGGATCGAGCCCAGGTCAGCTGTGTGCAAGGCAAGTGCCTTCCCCGCTGGGCTATCGCTCGGACCCCATGAGCACCCTGTCTGCCAGGGGAGGAAACAGAAGCAGAGACAAGCTCCTCGTCTGTTTGAGAACTGCTTCCTCTGAGGGCAGCTGAAGGCTGGAAATAAAGACGGGCAGCTGTGTCCTGGCTCCTGCCTTCCTCTTCCCACCAGCTCACAGCCAACCTTGCGCCAGGACCAAACCGCCAGCCCTCTCCAGCCCTTCGAGGGAGGCACAGAATGTCCACCTGAGCCTCCTCAGCACTCACTGCAAGAACCAGCAAACTTTCCTCTTGGTCGGAGCCGTATCCATCAGTTCTCAAGCCCAGCAGTGGGTTCTGGGGGGGTCACCAGGGCTCACCCCACAGTGCTCAGGGTGCCATGCAGCTCCAGAAATCAAACCCAGGGCCTCACACGTGCAAAGTATCTACTGCCTGAGCCATCCCCCCGGTCCTAGCTGCTAGTAACCTTTTTCGGCAAGGGGCCTGCCAAGCCAAATTCCAAGCCTTGCAGGCCACACAGTTTCCATGGTAACTTCCAAAACACTGTGTTCACCAGGGAAAGGAACAGATTAAGCCAATGAAGAGGCACAGCCATGCTTCAGGGGAACGCGTATAAAAACGGCAGCAGGCTGGGGTGACCTTTGCGCTGTGCTCTGCCAACTGGTGACTCAGAGCATGATGAGCAGGGCCGCCCTGTACAGTTGCCTAGGCTGCTCACTGCAATGGCCCCAGGAGCTGGGGGCTGGACCTAGCCAGAGAAGGGGGCGCCCTGCACCCAAAGGCAGCATCCTCAACCCAGCTGCCATCACTCCCTGAAGAGGATCCCTTCCCAGTTTCCAGGGGGGGAAGAGTGGGGGGCCACATACGAGGGGTTCCTTGTTCTTCACTAGGCGGACGATCTTCACAGACTCTTCCTCAAAGTCTTCCTCAATGTTATCGGGCAGAGGCGGGAGAACAGGGTCGAAATTCTTCTGGGCCACTGTGTCATGCACCATGAGCATGGCCTGCAGGGAAGTCAGAGAAGGGCTGGCCCGGAGCTGGGAGCTGGCCAGGCTGCGGGGAAGGCTGGGAGACAGTGCCAGGAAAACACACCCCCTCCCCATGCCGGGTGATGGGAGCCGCGGGGGCGGGCAGGGACGACGTCGTGACTACCCTGAGGTGGGGGGTGGACAGCAGCTGGAGCAGCTCCCGCTCATCCCCACGCACAGAGGTGGCCTGCAGCTCCTCCATCACCTGAAAGAGAAAAGATGTTGGATCCAGCCTGCCACCGGCCCGGGCTCAGCGGCACCCCCTCCCCTCCGCAGGACCCGGCCCGCCTGCCTCTGGGTTCACCTGGCCTTCTGTCTGGGGCCTCGCCACCAGCTACTTCACAAAGGAGAAAATGGGGTTCAGAAAGGTTCAGTGACTTGTTGCTGTCGCAGAAGCTGAGTTGAGCCTGGGAGCCTGGCCACCTGCCATGCACCTACCTACACTGCAGAGAGGCAGAGGCCAGAGGCTCTGCATGGGGTCTAGTCTGCACCCAGGCTGGTGTATACCCAGGTTGCTCTGCACCCAGCTGGTCTGTCCCCTGTCTCACCATGCTGCTTCTGGAGCTCAAATCAGGGGTTCACGGTGACCATTCAGGAAAACTTTTTTGAACATGCCACCCAAATGACTCGGGTATGAGAAATTCGGAAGCATTCACCAACGAGACCCTGGGATGCTGTGTTCATGAGATGGCCCTGGGCAGTACTAGAAGTCATGGCACCCCCAATAACAAATGAAAGGGCTCTGTCAAGCCACCTGCCTGCCTGAGACATCACACGGGGCCTCCCCAAAGCACAGACGCCTAATGCTCGTCTGGCCCCTGCATCAGCCGCCCCTCCAGTTTGGGAACCGCAGGCGGGTGCAAACAGTGTCAGCACAGCCGGGGACACAGACTCGCTTAGGAACACACAGTCAGTGGCTGTCACTGCGCCACCGCTTCTCGCCTCATGAGTTTCTGCCTGGGAGAAGAAGAAGGCCTAGGAGCAGGGGAGGCCAAGTGACGGGCACATTCTACCCAGGCAAGGACTCTATTCGTGCAGCACCAACACAAAATGACAAAAAGCACCTCTTCCCTGTGCCCCCAACCCCCAGCCCCGGGGGTGGCCTCAGGGGCAGGGACTGGGACTGACACCGGAAGGAAAATCTGGGGCTTACGTCCTCAGCAAGGGCTGCAGCGCTGTGCAGAACCGGAGTGGGGCTCTGCCGCTCATAATAGCGAAGCTTCTCGTGAATCTGCGGAGACAGACCATGTCGGGCTGGGGTCAGCCGAGCCAGCACCTGGGATCCCCCTGGACACTTCACAGCCTGCCCACATGCCAGGGTCCTGAGAGCTGCAGCCCGCACAGGGCAGCACAGAGAACAAGACTGCACGCGGCGCTCCTGAGGGTCGCTGGGGCAGGGAATGGCTAGGATGACCACCATCGGCCACTGGCAGCTCAGAAGCCTCCCGTGAGACGTGCACCCCAGGGAACGTCAAGGGGGCTCTCATACCTTCATCAAGTAACTGAGACTTTTCTCACTGAACACGTCTCTCAGGAAGCCCATCTCTTCCTTGTGGTTGGAGTCAGGGCTCAGCTGAGAGGTCAGCAGCGCCAGAGTTTCATGCAATCCTGAGGTCAGAGCAACACACAGAGCCTGTGCAAGGAATACTTTCTATCCCGGTGGAACCCCAAAGGTCACATCAGCCCTTCCATCAGGACACACACACACACACACACACACACACACACACACATACACACACACACATACTCCCACAGGCCTGGAGCCTGGGATGCAGCTGGCTCTTTCTGCAGCCAGTTGGAGAGCTGGGGGAGGGGAAAGGATGAAGGCACTCACCAGAATCCTCCGACAGCACCGGCATGTCTGCTGGCCAGCCCCCCAACTCTGCCTCTGGATGCTGGGAGGGAGTGCAAGGCACAGAGGTGAGGGACCAGGTTGGGTGCAGGGCCGAGCTGCTGCTAACTTGCTCAGTGTTTCCCAATGATGGAAAAAAAAACCTAAGATTTTCTGAGTGCCCTGCCCCCGTCCCACCCCCTAAGTGTCAAGCTCTGTGCAAGGTTACTCCACACCCATCTATCCTAATCTGCAAGGGGGCTGATATTCCCATTATACTGTTGAGGAAAGAAAAGAGTTCAGTTGCACAATGAGAGTTCACCAGTCTTGGAGGGTCTGGGGTGAGCCCCCCCCACCACCAGCAAAGGCAGAAGGCAGCATACCCTCCCTATACCTCCTGCATGGTGCTTTAGCACGCCACACCCCCTAAAAAGTATCTGGGGGCTTACAGGGCCCCTCTTTCCCACCATCCCCCAGCCGCAACCAGCAGGGACCCCCCCCAAGAGAATAGTACGCAGAGAAGCAGTGGAGAAGTGAGAGTGGGGTTTCTACTGGGGGGTTATCCCTATGTCCGGGTCTCCCCCAACGTGCTTTCTGCACGTGGACCTCAAAAAGTCCGTGGAGGGGGGGGGGCGTCAAGGAAAGCAATGATTCATTCCTCCGAAAACATGGAGCCGGAGTGACACCTCGAAGCCCCAGCACCGGCCCCGCCCTCGGGCCCCCGCCGCGCCCCCGCCGGACTCACCCGCACCTCCCCGAGGTGCCCCCACCGCCCCCTGCACCCCGGGCGGCGAAGCCCGGCTTCCAGCTCGCCTCGGGAAGAACCTGTGGGACCACCCCGAAGCGCGGCTGGGAAGGAGCTGAGGGGCTGGGGGGTGCGCTCGGGGCCCGGCTCCCGAGGTGCCGAGGGGCCCGAACGGAGCCGAGCGCATGCGGGGGCCCGGCTAGGGGAGCGCGGGTCGGAAACTGCGCGCCCCCTCCCCAAGCTGGGGGCTCGCGGGGGCTCCCCCGGGGAGCGGCAGCTCTCCGTCCTCACCCCGCCCGCCCCGCTCCCTTGTCCGTTACCTGCGCGCGCCGGGCCCGCGGCTCCCCGGGCCCAGGCGAGCGGCCGCCGCGCGGGTGCCCGAGCTCGGCCGCGCCGGCTCCGCCCCCGGCCCCTCCCTGCGGCGCCGCGGCGGCCCCGCTCGGCTCCCGCACCCCCTCCTCGCCGCGCGCCCGCCGGAGTCCCCCAGCCGCCGCCGCCGCCGCCGCCGCCCCCGCCCCCGCCCGCGCGTACCACCCCGGCGCGTGCAGGGGCGGCCGCCCGCCCCGCGCCTCATTGCATTCTGCAAAAGGCGGCTCCGGGCGTCCTTGCAAGTGCCCGGCACTGTGCTCGGGGCTGGGGAGCTCCCAGACGTGCAGAGCAGAGACCCTAGATTGCAGGGGACCCTCCCTAGTCCCCACCCACCCACCCACTCACTCCAGGTCGGGGCCAGGGACCCGTGTGACGTCGGGATGCCGGGGATAACAATGCAACGTGCAGGGAAAGATGGATCGGCGCGCGCTACCCCGCGGGAGGAGCGGGCTGGGGAGGCGGCGCGCGGCTCGGTCTGGCTGGGCCGTGCGGGTGGGTCTGCTCGGGGGAGGAGGGGCGCCCCCGCCCCTAGAAGCCTCGCGCCGACCAGGCAGAGCGCATCCCCAGCTGACTTTATTGTGCTGCCCCAGCTCCCCCCGGATTCCTCAGATATCTCTGCTTCGCGCCAGCTGCCGCGCGACGCTGCATAATCCCCTGGGCTCTGTAACTGAGGGAAACTGAGGCTCAGGGTGCGAGGAGAGGGCTGGGGAGGCGGAGGGGTGAGTAGGGGGCCCAGGCTAGTAGGGGGTGAGGGATGCACCGGTGGGTGAGTCCCTGTCTCCTTCCATCCCGAAGAACACCCAGCGCAGATCGCAAGGGGACCCCAGGGTGAGTCTGGAACTGCCTTGCAAGGCAGCCAAGCAGAAGAGAGGAAATACGCCCCCCCCCACACACACACACACAGCCCACCCCCGGAGCTGACAGGCCTGGAGGAGGCTGTCTGTGGCCCAGCATGTCATGATGACATTTCCCATCTTCCTCAAAAATGGTCTGCACCGGTGCCTCTCAAAATGGAACGCGCCTGTGAGTCAGGCGGGGCTTAGGGAGGACTGGAGCTCTGGGGGGCTGCCTCTCTAATAAGTCCCCGGGGCTGCAGTGCCGCTGGTCCCAGGAACCTACCAATCTTGAAGAAAGACGGTGTGAGATCTAGTTTGACCTGCAGGTCTGAGTGTGAGACAGAGGGCAAGAGACCTCTGCGAAAGATGATGTTTGACAAGGGTAACAATAAAGGTTGCTGGGACCCTTAACTAGACGTGAGTAGGAGAGAGAGGGACCCCCATTCTTACCTCACACCACATGCAGAATGCCACAAAAGAGGAACTAGAGACCAGAACATCAGCTAGACAGATCAAACTCCCAGAAGGAAACTGGAGAATGTCTTAATCTTTCAAGAGGCAAAGATTTCTTAACAAGGGAATAAAAACAAAACAAAACAAAAGATAAATGGGCGTCATACTGGAGAGATAGTGCAGGGGGTAAAGCATTTGCTGACCCAGGTTTGATTTCGGGCACTGCAGATGGTCCCCAGAACACCTTTAGAAGTAATCTCTGTGAACAGTCAGCCAAAACAAAACAAAACAAAAGAGTCTGAAGACTGGGTCTGGTGCAATAGTATAGCAGGTAGGGCATTTGCCTTGCATGCGGTCAACCTGGGTTTGATCCCCAGCATCCCATATGGTCCCCCAGCACTGCCAGGAGTAGTTCCTGAATGCAGAGCCAGGCGTAACCCCTGAGCATCGCTGGGTGTGACACCCCACCAAAAAAAAATGTCTGAAAACTTCTGTTCATCAGAACACACTATTAAACAGGAGTAAGCATCCAAGAAAAAGGAGGGTGAAGAAATAATACAGGGGGTAGGGTACTTGCCTTGCACACAGCTGACCCAGGTTCAATCCCTAGCACCACATATGATCCTCAAACTCCACTAGAAGTGATCCCTTACGGGGTATGGTGCCACCAGCAGGTCAATCTGTACTTGTGAGGCGAGTGCATTAGCAGCCTCATGGCGCCTTCAGAATTCCAGACACCCCAAAATTGCTGCTGTGCCTTTGGCCAGACCCCAAAAACTTGGGGCAAAGTTTACCAAGAAAGTAAACGGCCA
>JAOXYA010049766.1:0-12254 GCA_028565675.1 Sorex palustris | reverse complement strand
TGCACAGGGGTTACTCCTGGCTTTGCACTCAGAAATTACTCCTGGCGGTGCTCAGGGGACCATATGGGATGCTGGGAATTGAACCTGAGTCGGGCGTGTGCAAGGCAAATGTCCTACCCGCTGTGCTGTCTCTCCAACCCCAAGGTGCTTCTTTATAAACTGAGAACTGAATTAATTTGAAGAGAAGCACCACCTTTCTGGTGGCATAAAACTTGTGGAGGGGGTTTAAGAACACCTTGAGCACACAGACGCAGACACACACACACACACACACACACGCACACACACACACAAATGCCTGGGGCCAGGGCTGGAGGGACCGTACAGTGGGGAGGGCAGGCCGTGCATGCCCTACCCACTCACACCCTATAGGGTCCCTGAGCCTCACCAGGAGTGATCCCTGAGCGCAGAGCCAGGAGGAACCCCTGAGCATTGCTGGGTGGGGCCCCAAAACAAAAACAAAAAAAAGAAAACCTGAGCGGGCTGTTCTAGAAGATTCCGTGGTGTGTGCCATCCATCCAGACTTCACTAGGGTCCTCTGACCTCACCCTGCAGCCCCCCACCTGTCCCAGAATCCTCTAGTTGCTGTGCGGAGAGGGTACATCCGGGTCCAGTGGCCGTGCTGGGAGGGGGCTGGAGCTGGGAGACTCTGACTGGCTTCTCCAGCTCCTCGAATGCCCCGACAGGGGGCCTGGCCGTATACCTGTGTGGGTGCCGGGCTCCTCCCGCATCAGGGGCGACGTGACAGACACGACCACGTGCACCCTGGGTTCCTCACACGACGAGATCACGATGTCGGTCTCAGGGTCGGGTGACACCTCGTACCTGTCATCTGTCACAGCCTACAATGAGATGGGCACCCGCAGGGTCAGTGGGCACAGGATCGGCAGGACACTGCTGCCCTGTGTATACCCAGGGGAATGGGGGGTCCACGGGAGAGGACTGCGGGCAGAGCAGAGGCCCCTCTGGTGCACCCATCCTACTGCATGGAGATACCCCCAGGTGGTCCCTCTTCTTCTGGGAGGGGCCCAGTGGCCTCGCCTGCCAGTCCCTGGTTCTCAGGGGTCCGGGGAGATGAGACCCCTGGCTCCTGGCCCATCCCTTGAACGCCTAAGCACCCCAAGCATCATGGAGCTCTGCTCTGGGGCTGCCCCTCCCTGCCACCCAGTGATCCTGCCACACTCCACAGGATGCACGGGTCCCCCAAGCCAGACTACAGGTTCGGATGCTGCCCTGGACCCTCTGTCCTGCCCTTTGAGTCCCGGGTGGGTCCAGAAAGTGACCACCTAGAGGGCTTAGCCCAGCCTAAAGTCTGGGACATCCAGCTGGCACCCCCAATCTGCATCTTTCTGTCCTATGCTCCCGCCAGGCTGAGGTGCCCTGCCCATGAGCCCACCCTTCGGTCAATCTGCCTCTTGTTGCCCCGCCCCTCACTTGACATGCTGACTACACGCCCCTCATTGGCCCGCCCAAGGCCCCTGTTACCCCGCCCACTTTCCTGCCCCTCATAGACACGCCCACTGCCCTTGTCCCCCAGTCCCATGCAGACACGCCTCCTGTCCTAGTCGCCCCTCCCCTCGCAGACAGGAGCACCGTCTTTGTCGCCCCGCCCACCGAAAATATGCCCACCGCCCTTGTTGCCCCGCCCCTCTAAGACACGCCCACTGTCTCTGCCGCCCCGCCCTCCACAGACACGCCCAGTCTACTTGTTGCCCCGCTCCTTGCAGACACGCCCGCTTCCCTTGTAGCCCCACCCCCCGCCCTTGTTGCCCCGCCCCCTCGTCCTCACCGGCAGCTCCTGGGGCAGCTGCTGCGCCACCCTCCGCAGCAAGGCGCGCGTGGGCTTCTGCGAGCACAGCACGATCAGCTGCACCTGGCGGTCGCCCCGCAGGAGGAGGCCCTTGGCCAGCAGGCCCACCCGCATCACGCCTTTGAGGATCCGAGACGAGGTCTCCGGGCTGCTGCCGAGACAAAGCGGCGGGCGTGTGGGAAGTCGCGGAGGAGGGGCGCTGGGCAGGGGACGCTCCAGGGCGGAGGGGGGGTAAGACCGAGGCTGGGGTTGGGGTGGGGGGGTGGCGTCTCGGCTCTGTCAGCTTTCCCACGGAGGTGCCCGAAGGGCCCTCTCCCCTCCTGTGGGAAACGTCCAGACCCAGCCTCCCTCCACCTCTCCACCCCACTCCCTTGGCCCCCCGCTGCGCCCTAGCCGCCCACCGCCACATGCGGTGCTTGATGCTTCACCCCGAGCTAGATGCCCGCAGCTCTGCAAGGGGTGTCCAGGCCTGGCCCCAACATTGCGGGTGCCCCCCCCCCACTAAAATGATCACCAGCGCGGTAAGGAGAGCGCGTCAGGGGAAGGAGGGCGGACAAGCGCAGAAGCAAAGCCCCGCGCTGAGCACCGGGTTGTGGGAACGGTGAGGCTATTTGAACAGATCCTCCTAAAACCCCTGCCGGTGGTTTTGAGAATGAGCAGACAGCGCAGGGGGTGCTGCATGCAGGAGATGTGGAATCCAGCTTCTGCATGGATGAGTGCAACCTCAACCGAAATAAATCATTAACTCAAGATGTGATGGTGAGGTCGGAACAGGACAGCCAGGAGGGCGCTGGCTGATCTGGATTTGTTTTTTGTGACCCCCAAAGGGTCACACCTGGTGGTACTCAGGGGTTCCTCCTGGCTTTGCACTCAGGAATTACTCCTGGCAGTGCTCAGGGGACCCTATGGGATGCTGGGAATCGAACCCCGGCCAGCCAGGTGCAAGGCAAATGCCCTACCCGCTGTGCTATTACTCCAGTCCCCCTGATTTGATCCCTGGATTTGATCCCTGGCATCCCATAGGGTCTCCTGAGCTCCGTCAGAAGTGATCCCTGAGCACAGAGCCAGCAGCCAGCCCTGAGCACTGCCAGATGTAGCCAAAAAATCAAAAACAAACAACGCTGCCCCCCCAAAAGCCCAAAAACTCAGCACTGCTAAGGCAGCAACTGTAGAATAAACCATGGTGAGGCCAAGTCGGAGGGAACTCATGACACAGAGGCACGTTTCCTGCCTGCTGGAGTCCTGCTGGACAGGCAGGACAGCAGGAGGGCTCTTGCCTTGTATGTGGCAGACTGAGGTTCCAGCCCCAGCATTCCATGGGTTCCCCTGCACCCTGCTAGGAGTGATCCCTGAGCACAGAGTCAAGAGTCTGCCCTGACCCCTCCCCCTCCAAAATAACAAAACTGAGCCCAGCATCAACAGTCAGGCTGGGGGCACCCTGTCTGGCCAGGACCCCTGGCAGGGATGAATAGAATTGCTCCTCCAGATGGCTGTGAGGTCCAGGGGAGAAGCTGGAGTAGAAGTTTGCTTTGGGGTTCAGTGTGCTGTGCTTCCTGTATGTGAATGCGGGTCCCACCTGGGGACCACACAGTGGTGGTGGGTGGACTCGGGGACCACACAGTGCAGAGCTGGGAACCCGGCACCTCCCACTGCAAGGGCACCTCTCTGCAGTGGAACCCCATCCTCCGGCCCTGTCCCCACACTTAAGGCCTCGCTTCGGGGCATGCGCCCTTTTTGGGGACACAGATGGAAGGCAAAGGGAGCCTGCTATTTAGAGGAGCAAACACCCAGGACACCTCACCAGCATCAAGTGTCCAGATCAGAGCTAGAGACAGAGGGAGGGGCTCCCTGGGGGGATTTATGGGGGTGGAGTTTCTTCTCTGGATGACACATGTCCACTTAGGGCTGGCACCTGGCTCTGTGCTCAGGGATCACTCCTGGCAGGCTCCAGGGGACCACTCAGAGTTCCGGGGATCAACCTGGGTCTGTCCCATAAAGCCCCTTCCAGACCCTTTATCTTCCTTTCGGTTTCTGGGCACACCCAGCTGTGCTCAGGAATCTCTCCCGGCAGGTCTTAGGGTAGAATTCGGGTAGGGAAGTGTCCTCTTTGTTATAGTCTCTTCCCGGTCTGTATTATTTATTATTATTTTTTTTGCTTTTTGGGTCACACCCAGCAATGCACAGGGGTCCCTCCTGGCTCTGCACTCAGGAATTACTCCTGGTGGTGCTTGGGGGACCATATGGGATGCTGAGAATCGAACCTGGGTTGGCCGGGTGGAAGGCAAACACCCTACCCTCTGTGCTATTGCTCCAGCCCCCCTGGTCTGTATTTATATATCCTTAAGTATATTTGTGCTTTTCCCTGGAGGGGAGTTGTCACACCAGCAGTTCTGAGCGTGGGAAGCTGGCCGTTGTCCTCCATCTGCAAAGAGGCCACATGAGGACAACCTACTTCTCCCTCCCCTGACTTTTAAAAAGTTTTTTTGGTCACACGCAGAGGTACTCAGAGGTTACTCCTGGCTCTGTGCTCAGGAGTCACTTCTGATGGGCTTCTGGGAACCCTATGGGATGCCGGGGACAGAACCCGGGTCTGCCATGTGCCAGGCCAGCACCCTCCACGCTGACCTATGGCTCCGCTGCTCCCTCCCTGGCTTTGGCGCAGCCCCAGCAAGTCACTCGCAAGCCCCTCTACCTGCTGTCGGTGCCCTTGGGCTCCCGGGCGAGTGCGTCTGACACCAGCTTGAGCGCACGCTCGGCATGTGCTACCGCCCGCTGCACGGCCAGCAGCTCTGCCTCGGTGGGGTAGATGGCCGCGTGCTTGCACATCACATGCCGGTCATCGTGGGACTCGGGCCGCCTTGGGGGCTGTGGAAGAGGCGGGCGGGGCACAGCTGCAGAGATGGGGCACCAGCCTCCCAGCGGTAAAAGAAAAACTGGGGTAACCATGGCATGGTCCTAGAGCTAGAAGCTCCTGGGACCCCTGGGTGGGCAACCCTGGGCTTCCATCACTCTGTCCCGCCATCTGCAGGTCCAGGGGGTGGGGGGGCTAGTGAAGAGCAGGGGGAGGGGAAGGGGGTCTCTCAGCCCAGCCCCTGAACACTTTTTTTTCTGTTTTGGTCACACCCAGTGATGCACAGGGGTTCCTCCTGGCTCTGCACTCAGGAATCACTCCTGGCAGTGCTCAGGGGACCCTATGGGATGCTAGGAATGGAACCTGGGTCGGCTGCATGCAAGGCAAACACCCTACCCACTGTGCTATCTCTCCAACCCCCACTGAGCACCTTTGGATTGAGACTTTTTAACAACGCAAGGTCAAGGGGGAGGTTAAGATAGACGCACCCTGGCTGCTGTGGCCTTGGTGGTCAACTCCCCCAGGCTGCCTGCGAAGGGCAGGGGCCGGGCGGGCAGGGGACAGGAGACCTGCTCATCCGGACTCTGCGACTGCTGCTCCATCCTCCTCTTGCAGGCATCGTAGAGCCTGCGGGGACAGGGCTGTCACGTCCACCTGTCAGTAGGTGCCTAACGCAAGCAACGCATGCTCCACACATAGGTACACATGCTCCAGACTCCACACACACACACACACACACACACACACACACACACACTACACACATGCACACTTGGGAAACACTTGGCACACATTGCTACAAGCTCTGCACATGCTCCACATTCCACACATATGCAGACATTCATACAGACCACACACATGCATTCATGACTCAATACACATGTGCACGTGCCCTATGCGCCACACACGCCTACCTACTGGCCTGTCAGACACACGTAGTTGCATGCCAGAGACAATATTCCCACAGAGCCCGCCCTCTTCAGGCACCCCACAGGACCCCATGGGTACGTACCCCGTGCCCACCCCACGCCCCCCCATGCATGGCCGCTGTGCTGGGCGCTTTGCAGCCCACTCAGAGGCCCTGGCGTTTGCTCTGACGGGTGGAGGGTGGCCAAGTTGCGGGTGGTCAGCTGACGCGAGGGCTGGGGGAGGGTTGGTGGTCCCCCGCACCTCATCTCGTTGTACCAGCGCCGCATGCCCTCCAGCCGCCGCTTGGTGAGTTGCCGCTGCGTCCTCAGCTTCTCCTCCAGGAGGCGCCGCGCGCGGCTGCTCGGCTTCAGCGCCAGCGGCAGCTCCGGGTCCACCTTTTTCTGCAGACGGGGAGAGGCCATGAGAGGGCCAGCTTGCTCCGGGAACCCAGGGGAGCTCCCCAAAGCTCAGTGAGCACTGATGGCGGAGGAGTCTGGGCTGGGCGCTGGTGCTGGCCCCGATCCCATCAGAGAGGCACGGAACCTGCCCAGCCCTACGCGAACCCTGAGCCCGCAGGAAATGCAACAGTTCAGCCATGAGCTGATGAGCCATCGCCAGGCCGGGCCGCTCGTGTGGCGCAAAGGGAGGGTGGAGCCCGTGCACATCCTCGGGGCCACCCGCACTGGGCGTCCTAGCAATTCCCTGGGCTCGCACCCCGTCGCCCGGGCCTCTGCTGAGCGCGTCCGGCTGAACGTCGCCCGGGGCTCGCTCGTGCTGGGAACGGAGGGACAGAAGTGTCCCGTCCGTCCGAGGTATTGGCCGCGCTCCGGGTCCTCCGCCGGCAGCAGGCGCGGGGTGATGCCACAGGACGCGGACCCGAAGCGTCTGGCAGTCCCGGCGACCCCCGCGCACGCCATCAGCCGCGCCACGAAGCCGCACCCGCGGCCGGCCTGCCGGGCCCACCTTGTACTGCAGCCGATGGCGGCGGCCCCGCACGTGCATATCCCTGGCGTTGCAGTCGTTGAAACTGCAGACGCACAGCTTGCAGTGGAAGCGGATCACTTTGCCGTCGTCGTTGCACACCTGGGACACGCGGAACAGCGCGGAAGGTGGGCTTCGTTACTTCCGCAGGCCACGCCCACACGGAGCTCCTCCCAATCAAAGCCCGCCCCCACAAGAGGCCACGCCCACAAGCCCTCTACAAACCAGCCCGCAGAGCCTTACCAGCATGACCCCGCCCACACATAGCTCCTCCCACAAACAACCACACCCACACGTAACATCACGCCCACCTAATTTAGCCCCTCCCACAAACTCCACCCCACCAAAGCCACGCCCACGACCAGCCCCTCCCATCCCTAGCCACGCCTCAGGGTGACACCCTTTTTTGGCGGGGGTAGGTGGGTGGATTTGGGCCACATCCAGCTGACACTTCACTCTGCGCTCAGGGATTACTCATGGCCGGGCTGGAGGGGTGACCCTATGAGCTGCCGGGGACCAACCCTGGTCAGCCAAGTGCAAGGCCAGCGCCCCTTCCGCTGACTGTCCCATGGCTCCCGCACGCCCTGGCCTTCTGGGGCTCTTCCTTCCGCTGTGATGGGAAACCCCGTTTCACCTGGCTCCCCGGGATCTGTCTTGGGGTGGGGCACGTCAGCACATACCTCTTCCACGTACTCGGGGCCCACAGGGGGCGAGTCACAGCTGCTTCCAGAAGCTTCCATGGGGCCTCCGTGGGGGGCCCATTCTCCGGGCCCCACTGCTCTGGCCTCTGGGGGTCTGCTGCTGCACGGATGCGCCTCGGGGGGCCCTGAAGGAGGAACCCCGGATGTGTCTCCACACATGCAAGTGTCCGCTGCTGGGCCAAGGGGATCTGAACCCCACCATGCCAGCTGCTCCTTATGTACCCAGAAGCGAGAGACCCCAGGCTGGAACTGGGCCAGCCAGGACTGGGGTGCAGCTGGACAGGAATGCTGGACCCCCTTTTTCTGCCTGGGCAAGGTATGGTTTGAAGCTTCGGAGCTGGGAGGGAGGGTCCAAGTCTCATCTCTGCTGCTTACTGGGGGTCCCCCGATTGGATCCCCATGTGCCAACGGCCACCTCAGATTTCCCACCTGCTGATCTGGGCAGACACCAGCTAGGCTGGTGTCAGCGATTTGGGGCATGTCTCTGCTCCCCGAGCCGTGTCCCAGACCCCCAAATCCTCCTAAAGGGGCGGTGAACCAGACTAGAACCGGGGAACCCTGAGACCCAGCCAGTTCTCCCCTGTGCCGTAGCTTGACATCAGCTGGCCCCCAGCAGGGAAGATGGGGTGCAGGGAGGGGCCCCCATTGCTCTGTGCATTGCTCTCCGCGAGAGCCCCCCCATGCGCAAATGGACGTACCCACAAGCATGACTTTCGAGGCCACGGTCCTCTTGGGCGACGGAGACCGGCTCGGGGAGCGGCTTCCGGGGCTGGCGGGGGCCATGGCGGGGAGGGCCGGGGCTGTGGGGGGCACGGGTCTCCCCAGTTTGCCGTGCAGCCTGAGCACCTGGAACAGAGGCGGCCCCCGCCCTGTCTGGGCATCTTGGGACTTCCTTGGAGATGGGGAGTGCAGGTGGTAACAGGGTGGGGGGGTTGCAAGGTGGTGACCCCCCAGAGCAGCCCCCACCACACCCCTTGGATGCTGGGCCCAATCACAGCATGTTATATGGCTGAGTGACCGGTCACTGGAGCTTAAAGTCACAGACTCCCCCATACTTTGTCTGGCCTTCCCCCAGTGCCCCAGGGACCCCCCTGAAGTGTTCAACCCCCCAGGAGCCCCAGCCCCCTGTTGTGTCTGCCACCCCAGGTGGCCCCTGCTGTGTCCGATCCCACCCTACCCCCAGTCCTAGGGACCCTCCCTTGCTATTTTCTTTTTCTCTTTTTGGGTCCCACCAGGCGATGCTCAGGGGTTCCTCCTGGCTCTGCACTCAGGAATCACTCCTGGCGGTGCTCAGGGGACCCTATGGGATGCTGGGAATCGAACCCGGGTTGACTGCACGCAAGGCAAATGCCCTACCCGCTGTGCTATCGCTCCAGTCCCCCCCTTTTTTAGGGGGAGTTTGAGTCCCCCCAGCAGTGCTTGGGGCTCCAGGAACTACCTGGCTCGGTAATGAGGGGCTGATGGTCTGAAGCCATGCCAGGATGTGGTCCTGGGCCCCGGGGCCCCCGTGGCCCTGTTGGGAGGGGGGGCGCGTGCAGTGTGGGGTCACGGTGTGGGGGGGCGAGCAATGGAGTGCTGGGGTCACACCTGGCCCTGTTGGGGGGTGCGTGCAGCGCTGGGGACACGCCTGGTGGGGGAGGGGGCGTGCCCCGCGAGCTCCGCCCCCCCAGCTCCGGGTCCGGGCGCCCCACCTTTTGGTGCCGGGCGCCTCGGAGGTGAGCAGCGTACGCGGCCGGCCCAGTGCAGGACACCGAGCAGAGGCTGCAGTGCAGGGGGTCCTGGGGGTCGCCCTCGCCCTCGCACGGCCTGGTCGCCTCCTTCCGCCGGTGCTTCTGCCCCTCCAAGTGCTCCCGGTAAGTCTGCGGGAAACAGCAGGGGTGGGCGAGGGGGCCCGGTCTCTCCGCTTCCGGGCCGCTGCTGGGGGGGCCACGGGGCAGGGCCAGAGCTCCGCCTTGTCCCCTGGGGGATGAACCATTCACATATCCCGGCTGCCTCAATCCCGCCCTCCTCCCTTCCTCCCCTTCTTTTCTTCCGTCTGCTGGTCACACCACTGGGACTCTGGGGATGCGGCCAGCTGGGTGCTGGGCTGGTTGGTGGGTCACCTCCGGTGATGCTCAGGGACCATGTGACTGGGAATAAACCCGGGCCTCCAGCACTCGGACTAAAGTCCGTGGTCCAGCCCTTACAGCCATGGTTCCCACCAGTCAACACTTCTGGCTGGGGTAGGGGGCGGGAGGGGGATGGTTTGTGCCGGGGATGGTTTGCAACAGTGTTGGGGACCGTGTGTGACCTGGGAGGGCTGTGTAAAGAGAGCACTCATGCACTCACTGTCCTCTCTCTTCCTCCCTTCTCGCCCTCTCTCTTCTCCCTCTCTCCCTCTCTCTCCCTCTCCTTCCTCCACTCCTCTCTCCCCATCTCTCTTCCTCTCTCCCTGTCTCTCCCAATTTCCCCCTCTCTCCCTCTTCCTTTCTCCCTCCCTCCCTTCTCTCCCTCCCTGTCTCCTGTTCACATTTCTCATTATTGTTTCGAGGTGACCCTCCCTCTGCTCAGGGAATCACTCATGCTGAGGTTTTCTGTAAGTGGGGCTGAGAATCCTTCACCCAAACCACACACACACACACACACACACACACACACACACACACACACCTGCTCACAGAAGCACATGACACACATAGGACACACACCTGCAGAGTGGGCATACACATGGCATCCAGGCACACATGGGTACACACAAATGTATGCAAGAGGACACACCAAACACACAGGACACACCATCACACACCTGCAAATATGTGCATACACACAAAAGTACACATGGGAACACCATGCACACACACATGGGCATACATGTGTCTGCACACATATGCTCACATGACATGCACATTGGTATATGTGTGCACATACGTGAAATACATGCCTACAGTTGTGTGCACACACGTATGCACAAACCTACATGCATGAGTATGTGTGCATTCACACAGTGCTCACAGAGGCAGAAACACCAGACACGTGTGTACACAGATGTACCTGGGCACACAGCAAACACCACAGACATGCACGCACCAACCAACATGAATAGCAGGCACACGAGACGCAGAGACACATGCACAAACATGGGGTGTGTAAAGTGCTCCCATGCAGGGACACACGCAAAGGTGCACACACCCACGTGAAGGCATGTATGTGTGCAGACACACACATGTGCACGCAAATGCCCACTAGCACACGTCCAGTACACATACCCAGTACATGCGGGTCACAGACATGTGCACTGGCCCATCTCTGGCCCCTGGGAGGTCACAGACACGTGTAACTGGCCAGTCCCCAGCCCCTGGGGCGGCAGAGGCCCCCTCTCCCCCAAGGAGGCTGTGAGCAGGGGATGTGGCCGGCCAGTCCCTCTGGTCCTGGTCAGCACCACGCCACTTCGGCCATTGCTCTTGCTCCTGCTCCGATGCCAGAACGGTCTGCCAAAGACCACCGGGACCAATGCAGGGGCAGGTGCATGGGGGACTCATGCCAGCCCTGACCCCCACCCAAGCGTGACCTGGTGGGCGCTGACCTGCGGGCCGGCACAGCTGACCTTGCAGAGCTCACAGAAGTGGCCCGGGAAAGGCCTGGCCCCGCCGTCCCAGCCGGGCTGCTGGCTGGGGGCCGGGGACCTCCTGGCGAAGCTGCCTGTGGAGTCGCTCCATGGACTCGCACCCTGGGCCTTTGGGGGCGGCATCTAGGGGCTTCGGTGGCAGTGGGTGCTGGGTCGGTTCGTGGGTCAGGCGGCTGGGTCCTGGGGGAGGGCAGAGGAGAAGGGGCGCATTGGCTTCAAGGATAGGGTTGGAAGCACCTGTGCACCCGGTGACCTGCGGCAGGAGGAGGTCGGGGTGCAGGCGGAGATGCTGGAGGCGGTGCCTTCAGGCCACAGGGGCTCCAGCATGAAAGCATGAAGCCAAGGGGCCCCGCTGTCACTGTCACGGGCACCCTCCTCCCAGGAGGCCTCACAATGATGATTCTGCGGGCTGGGTAAGTGACCCCATAGGGCTCCATGAGGATGGAGCCCTGAGCCTGCAGGGATTTCCGTCCCGGGCCCCTAGCCAGGATGATCCGGTCCCTTGCAGAGCCAGGCCCTGAGACATGGGGACAGCAGGTTTGTGCCACACACTGGGTGGGAGGAGAGTGTGGTCACCTGCTGGGGATACGGTGGAGGGTGGTGACAGGTCGGGTCTGGGGACTGGGGAGCATGGCTGGGCTGGCTGCGTGTGGGACATGGGGGATGAAGCAGAGGCGGGGAAGGGCCTGGACTGGGTGTGGGGTCTGGACCCAGGAGGGCAAGGCTGGATGGCGGGTGTGGGGGCAGGGGGCGGGGCCAAGGGGGGTAAGGGGGCTATGATGGGGCAGGGCAGGGGGCGGGGCCAGAGAGCAGGTGTGGGGGTCAGTGGGCTGGAGACCCCGGGCAGCAGGAGGAGCCGGGGCAACTGTCCTGGTGTCTACTCTGGGGTGTCTGGGACCTCCTGGAGGTCCCCAGGTTGGGCCCAGTGTGTCCTGACCCCAAGTTTTCCCGACCTGGAAGGCCCAGTACCTTGGGGGGAGGTGCCAAGGGGGCCACCAGCCGGCTGTCCCGGTGTGGGTGGCGGGTGCTGCAGGATGGGGCGACGTGGCCACGGAAGGTCCCAGTCATTCCAGGGGTGCCTGCGCAGTCACGCCGGCTATGGGGGCAGGGAAGGACCCAGTCTCCAAGCTGGAAGCAGCAAGAAAATGTTCGAGGGCTCAGAGCACCCCAGGGCGCTCCCCGCTGCCAAACCCTGCCCCCACCCAGTTACCCCAAAGAACCCTGGACCCTGAGCCATGGCATAGCTGGGAGGCAGCTGGGACCCCGGCACCCTGTAGGGGCCCCCAGCACCATCAGAAGTGATCCCTGAGGGGGCTGGAGAGATAGCACAGCAGGTAGGGCGTTTGCCTTGCACGCGGCTGACCCAGGTTCGATTCCCAGCATCCCATAGGGTCCCCT
>JAOXYA010049712.1:0-12256 GCA_028565675.1 Sorex palustris | reverse complement strand
TGGCAGGGCATTCCCTTTTGTTCTCTCTCTCTCCTTTTGGGTCCTGTGGTTTGCAAGAGAGGCATTGAGTGGCAATCTTGTTCGGTCTATAGTCTACTCTCATCCCACATTTCCCATTCTTGTGATATTCTTACCACTCCAGGGCCCCAACCTCGAGTCCCAAACCCCATTTCCAGAGTAGGAGAGGGAGTTCCAGGGCAAGCTGCCTCCCTAACATGAGGTCTAGCCAAGTTCAACCACACGTATGGCCACCAGGGTCCTGCCAGCAGTGATCCCTGAACGCGGAGCCAGGAGTGAGTCCTGAGCACACCCAGATGTGACCCAAAAACCAAAATCAAAACGGAATAAAAGTCTCCAAGGCCCACTTCCTTCTCGCCGGCTCTGGCTTGGGGTCCGCTGTGGCTGTGGAGGCGGCATTCTACGCTGCCCTTGAAACTCCTCCTTCACTGCATGCTGACAATGCGCAAGTCAGAAGCCCTCCCGCACGTCATCTGTAGGGTCTTCAGTATTCGAGCACACAGCAGGAGCCAGGCCAGGGCCCTCTCAGTTCATCCCCACAGCTGCCATTCAAGACCTGAAAACTCAGCCAAGTCCCTTCCTTGAGGTCATTCAACTTCGGACCTGAAGCAGTATCGACTGGCCTAATTTTGGAGCCGGTCTCTTTGGGTGTCCTGAACAGGAACAGCTGAGGAAGGGAGAGAGATGACTCAAAATTCTGACCCCAGGCCTCTACAGAGATTCCCCCAGGCCCTGCTTTCTAGGGTTTCATGCTTCAGGTGATTCTCTTCTGAACACGGTATCCATCTTCCTCCGCAGGCGAAGAGAGACCTGCACTGTGCAATGGTGGAAACCACACACCGTCCATCTTCAGAGAGCTCAGGGCCAGCCAGGGAAACAGCACCAAGGGTCAGGTGCTTGCCTTGCAGGCAGTTCCATTTCCAGAACCTCGGATGGTCCCCTGAGCCCTACTAGGCGTGAACCCTGAACCCAGAGCCAGGAGGAATCCCTGAGCACAGCTGGCCACAGGCCATTCAAATCCACCTTCTTAAGCCCCTACTCAGGGTCGGGTTAGGTGAGCTCAGGCTAAGGTTTTGGCGGAACAGAAGGATCTAAAAACAACACAACACAGGACACTTCCAGACAATTCCAGGTTCTTCCACAGAGAAGAACCATTTCTGAGCTTCCTCAAGGAGAACAGAGGTCCGAAGCACAAAGGTCCTGGGGTCAGACCGTTCCTGGAGTGGTGGGCCACTAATTCCACATCTGGGCACATCTCCAGCCGTGAACCGAACTGCCTGGTTCTCATGACATTAGGGCTTCATTGTTCAGCTGCAATCCTGGAGACCACTGTGTGTGGCATTGGCAACCTCAGGAAGAGCCAGTGCCAAAAGCCCTGGGCGGTGAGTGGCCCAAGTCAAGGAACCACACACACACACACACACACACACACACACACACACACTGTGAAAGGATGCACCTGCACAATTACGCTGCTTACACGCCTCTTTGGCAACGTCTTCTAAAAATAAAACAAGGTTCAGAATGGTTTCACCATCATTCTCGTGTTGATTCATTTCCACGCACCTTCATTCGAAAAGTATTTAAGGACTCAGCAAGTGCTGGGCACCCTTCCAGGGAAATGAACCCCCACATCACTCAAGGTTGCAGTGCTCCAAGGAAGAGGCAGATGAATAAACGCAGCCAAGTGTCCAGCAGTCCTGGGCAGGCCAGCCCCCTGAATGCTTCCCTAACGGCGAGAAAGGCGCAGCAGCTAACCAGACTCAGTGCCAGCACAACCCGGGCGATACGCACAGGGCGCCTGTGTGTCACCAGCCCAAGAAGGAGGCTTTACAGCTGTTCCTCTGAACAAATGAGAAGACCGAGGCCGGAGGAAGCTATTCACGGGCCAGAGCTTCTGGGAAGAAACAGAGAAGATGGAGAGGTGGGATGGGACCATGGCTGCTAAGGACAGATGTTCAGCGGGGTCCGTCTTCGTCCTCCTCTCTGCTGAACTCTACACGCGGACCCAACAGGCCACCACCAAACACATACACAGCTCTGTCCTGAGCAGTCAGTTCTAAGGGTCGGGCTAAGAAGTCTCACAATCTGCATCTCCCAGTGGACCCCCAGGGCAGGCTCAGCGCCATGGGGACGCCCCTTAGACCATCCAGCGCCTGCAGAGTCCAGCTCTGGGGCTGACGCTGGCCCCTCGGGCCGAGCTCGGAGTGAGTTTCCAGCGTCCAGTCCCGGGGCCCATTCGACTGCCCCGGGCACCAGCTTTGGGCTGAGAAGCGGGAGGCAGAAGGTTCATGCTCTTCTCATTTGCTTCCAGCCCAGGGACCTCTGCCCACCTTCCCATGGCCAAACTCTCTGCAAAAGTCCTCAGGCCACAGTGGGGCCTGCAGAACCTGGTCACCCCTCACTGCCACTGCCACCCCTCCACCCAGCCTGGTCCCCAGCAGCCCTGCTGTGCCCTGGGGGGGGGGGTTGGAGAGGGGTCATACGGTGCCTCCTGCGACCCTTTACTCCAGCCTCCAGCACCGAGGTCCCGCCCCGGAAGTCAGGGCCCCTGCACTTCCACCTTTAAGAGCTTCTACCCAGTACCCGTCGTATAGGGCATTAGCTGGGCAACAAGCCATCTGTGGAAGACTCGGTCGGATCCTGGGGGTCCGGACAGATGCTGGGGCTGGGCTTGTGCATGGAGAGTGCAGCCTACGAGTCACCCTGAGAGCTCCATGAGGGTTCTGCACACCTCGAGTTCCTGCAACAGTGCCTGGCACGCACTAATGTGTTGAATAAATAACTTTTTTCCATTGCCATGGTAACAAGGTGCCTACAGCAGAGAGGCTCGGTTGAGGAGGCTGAGAACGACCGTGCTGGGTACCAATGAGGAAGACCACAATAACCTAAGGAGACATGGTGCTTAGGCTGGTGTCCCGGGTACCATCCCAACACCTCGCGGGCCCTCTGGCATCTCCTCTGTGTTCCACCTTAAAAATCTGTTTCTCATGACTGAGAAGGGACCCAAACAGGGAATCACACCAGGACCCAGAATGAACTTTCTCTCTCTCTCTCTCTCTCTCTCTGTTCTCTATTTCCACAAGGATTTGATAATGTTCGATGGTTAACAAAAGGTGATCTCATGCTGGCTTTATAGCATGAATATTTTTCCCCAAAAGAATAAAAACCTGTTCAAAAGAGTAACAGGGTGCTTAAGAGCTTGCTGAGAAAAAGACCAGTCATGGAGACTTTTTTTAAGAAATATATACTTGTTCTTTTATTTCCAGTTCCCCTCCCCCCCGAGACCCCCACGAAGACTTACCATCCCAGTGCCTGCAAAGAAGTCAAAGAATTTCTCTATCTTGAAAATTTCTGGAAATGATGGTTACAGGGAAGGGTTTCTCAACCACTGCTGACATTGGCGGACAAACAGGCTTCTCGGTTCTCCATTGGGTAAAGTCAAACGGGGGACTTGAGTCCAGGCATCCCTCTGGCCTGCTGCCTTGACTTTCCCAGAGGCTAGATTCTGTCCCCGTGCAGAATCTAGCACACCCCCAGGGATGCTGGTCTCTTTCCAGGTTCTAGGAGACAAAAAACAAAAGCTGCCGCCTCTTTACCCAACCCACAAGCATTCATGGTATTGGATTTTATGCTCGTTTGTTATAAAGTATTTCCCGGTCTGCTTTTTTGTAGGCATCAAAGATCAAATTAGAATTTTATAAGAACTTATGCCCAAGGGAAAATGATGAGCTTTCATTTGACACACTCACTCTCTCTCTCTCTCTCTCTCTCTCTCTCTCTCTCTCTCTCTCTCTCTCTCGGTGGGATTAATGGGGTTGAGTCACACCCTGCAGTGCTCATGCATTATTCTTGGTCTGTGCTCAGGAGCCATCTCTGGTGGGTCCTCGGGGTCACACATCTAGTTTCAGGATCCAGATGCATACAAGGAAGGCCTTACCCCCTGTACTATTCATGTGGCTCTTGACTTACAGAGGAGTTCAGTTGGAAGCTTATGGAAAGCATCAGACAGAACTTTCGGCTTAAGTGAGAAGAACACAAAAACTGTTCTGTAGCACCAATCTGTAAAAGCTAACTGGTGGGCAGACTAAAATGAGAAGCTACTTCCTTTGGAGTGGGAGCCAGGAGCTCTCATGGAAATGTGCCCCTCAGTGTCAATGGTGACTGAGCCACTGTCCCAGGGCTCTGTGCAGTGTGTGTGTGGGGGGGGATGGGGGATCACAGCCAAGCCCCCCTGTACTCTCGGTCAGGCAAGTTTGCTTCATGCTTCTCCAGTGTACTTGCTTGCTTTTGGCTCACGCGTGCTTGGCCGTGAACCTTTCCCAACCCAGGCAAGAAGGAGCTATAAACCACGGGCACCCGCGGTGAAGATGGTGTTCAGGCCATGGGAAGTATCTTCCTGCCTGAGATTGCAGGGCTGGCAGCAGGATGAGCCCATGTGTCTTCCTGCACTTAAGCAGAGGGAGAAACTTTTGACCTTGAGACTCTGTATCAAGAGGATTTTAATTCTGGCAACCTCCATTGGACACTTCTGGTGCAAAATTTGCAAGCACCCGCGTGGACTTGAGCATTCAAGGTGAGGAGGGCGGGGGGAGTGAGAGAGAGAGAGAGAGAGAGAGAGAGAGAGAGAGAGTGGGTAGGGGAGGGCAACAGTGACAGAGAGAAACTATATAATACCAGGCATAGTAATTGAGACAGGGGGTGTCACATTCTTTCTAATCTGATGAGAATTACAATGTACATCCTCCATAAAATAATGTACAAGGTATTATACTTCCATGACTACTGTTAACTGTAACAAGAGGCAACATGGAATGTGTACTAACTATGTACCAGATAGAGATCGGCTTGTCCAGCTCTCACAGGACACTTAGAGGCCGTGTGTATAGTCAGTCGAAGGGCATGAAGAGTGGGTAACTCGCCTCAAGTCAGAGGCAGGAGAAGGTGAAGTTGGCCTTCAAGTTTGTGCGGCTTCTCGGAAGCTCACTTCCTTTCACCAAGATGAGTTAAATCGCTCGGGACAAAATCCGAACCTTCTTTGACAATTTAAAACATGACCCCTGTTCCCACAGCGTCCCTGAGTCACCAGTCTGATCACCAATTATGATCCACAGGGTGTACGGATAAAAAGAACAAAGCACGAAAATGTCCAATCATGACAGCTTCGAAAAAGTCAACTTGGACCAAATGTTTATAAATGCAGCAACACAAGCAGACAGATATAAACGAGAGCTAGAAACTGCCGACCTCGAGAGCCAGCTCAAACCTCACCTTCCTGCAGTGTGGAAGCCAGCCTGACGCACCGGTGTGTAGGAGACGCTGTTCCGCCACCGAGAAAGACTCCTGGAGGGAAACTACCGTTCCCGGGAGCTACAGCAGGGGCCGACGCTCTCATCACAGCTCCAAAGCAGGACAGAGCTGAGCAGGGAGCAAAGAGGATTTTTCTTTTTCTTTTCTTTTTTTTTTTTTTAAATAAGATCAGGCATCAGCATGGGGCAGCAGCCAGACTGTGTGTGTGTGTGTGTGTACATGTGTGTGTGCGCACATGTGTATGTTTGTGCGTGCATGTGTGTGTGTTGTGTATGTATGCGGGTGTGTGCGCGCGCGTGTGCATGTGTGTAGTATGCATGTGTGCACATGTGTCATGCATGTGCGTGTGTGTATATGCACATGTGCTGTGTATGTGCTCGTGCATGTATTTGTGTGTACACGTGTGTATGTGTGCACTTGTGTTTTGTTTGTGCTGTGTGCATGTGTATCTGTGTGCATGTGTATCTGTGTGCATGTGTGTGTGTGTGTGTGTGCGCGCGCACGCACACGCGTGCATGCTCACAGATGAGCTGGGGACCAGCCGCGATGTGGCATCACGGTCCTGTGTCACATGTGTGCGGGCTGGAAATTCCTGTGCAGCCTCCGGATTCCCAGGCCCTCTCTGAAACGTCACCACCGAGCATGAGGGGGAATCTCATCAGCACGACGGAAGCCTCCAGGAAGGGGAAACTCCCCGCTTGACGGTTGTTCATGGGGTGCAGACCTCGCTTTTGGAATGGGGTGGGGGGTGCGTTTCGATTGCTGGGACCTGATCTGCCACCATTTCCCTGGCCACAGCCGCTCTGCAGGCACACAAGGAGGTGACGTCAGGGTCAAGGCCAGCGTGAGGCACAGTCACTGCTTTGATGTTTGTTGCTGGGAGGGGAGAGTCTGGTGTGGGCAGAGCCTCTCAGGGAGCTCCCCCAGTGCCTTGGTCGGCCACACGCAAGGCAAGTGCTGTGTGTGCCACCTCTCGGACCCACGGGCTCTGCACTGATGGGTACCTGGTGCCCGGCACACAGGGACAGCCTGGTGGGCAGCCTTGTACCCTTCACTACCCCTTGGCACAGGCTGCGCACCCCCACCTCATTCTCAATCAGGGGAAGGAGTCATGACCCCACTACGACTTCCTGGTTAGGCTGCGACGGACAAACCCAAGGAGACACACGGACACTCTGAGAGCAGGAAGGGCAAGGTGACAGGCAGGGGATACACACGGGCAGTGGGTACTCATGGGCACCGGATACTCAGGGCAGCGGGTACCCACAGACAGCGGATACGAGGGCAGCGGGTACCCACAGCAGAAGATATGTAAAGCAGTGGGTACCCACAGCAGGGGATATGAGAGGGCAGCGGGTACCCATGGGCAGGGGATACTCAAGGTCAGCTGGGGATACGCACAGCAGCGGGTACCCACGGGCAGGGGATATTCATGCTCCTGGGGCCGCATCTACATCTTCTCTGACAGAAAGCCCCCCAGTCCTGCCTCTGTGGAAATCCCACACCAGAGTTCCGGCTGCAAGAGTCTGTGGCATCATCTCATAATACCGGGCCCTCTGTTGCAGGACATGAGGCATTTACTTCATTAGCTAAAATGAAGACGTATCAGAAAGCCCCAAAGCATTTCCTGAGATTAACTGCAGTTCCTAGAGAGGAGACTCAGTCGGGGTGATGCTGGGGGTGCAGGCACAAGCCTTCTGAGGCTGGCCCACCCTCAGGCTGCACCACGGGCCTGTGGCTGGGAGGGGCTCGGCGGGTACCTCTCTCTCCAGCACACACGAACACACAAACAGACACCGCTGGCCACCCCCGTCCGGCTGGCAGGGGCGGGGGTCTACGGGCCGTGCCACGTCTAGCCCCACAGGTCTCCCTGTTTCTAGAGTGACCCGGCTGGCACCTCCATGTCTATTTGTCATGTGCAAATGTGATCATGACGGGGCTAGAGCGATAGCATGGCGGGGAGGGCGTTTGTTTTACACAGAGCCAACCCGGGTTCGATTCCCAGCATCCCATATGGTCCCCCAAGCACCGCCAGGAGTAATTCCCGAGTGCAGAGCCAAAAGTAACCACTGACCATCACCAGGTGTGACCCACTGTCACTGTCACTGTCCTCCCGTTGTTGATCGATTTTCTCCAGTGGGCCCAGTGATGTCTCCATCGTGAGACTTCGCTGTTACTGTGTTTGGCATATCGAATACGTCACAGGGAGCTTGCCAGGCTTTGCTGTGCAGGCAAGATACTCTCAGTAGCTTGCTGGGCTCTCCGAGAGGGCGGAGGAATCAAACTCGGGTAGGCCATGTTAGCTGCATGCAAAGCAAATGCCCTACCTGCTGTGCTATTGCTCCAGCCCAGGTGTGACCTAAAAAAAAGTGATCGTGATTTCCTCTTGCATCTCCTTGCCGCATTGTAGAGGCATCCCCGTATCTCTGTTCTGTCCTGGCCAGAGGAGCCCAGGAAACCGCACACAGGTGGGGCGCTTGCCCCTGCACCTGGCTGACCAGGTTCAATTCCCGGGTCCCCGAGCCACACCAGGAGCGCCCCTTGAGTGCAGAGCCAGGAGGAAGGCCCGAGCCTCGCAGTCCTGGCCCAGCTAAGCTCCATGATGGCTTCCCCCAGGAGGTGGACTTTAGATGGGGAGCACTGGGGAGAGTGCCAACCTGACATGTGCGGCCAGGCACATGCTCCTGCTGACTCATCTACATACGGGCTCCGTGGTCCTTCTCTGGCGTCGCTTCTACACAGGCCCCGTCAGCCCGCTCTCTTCATTCTCCACAAACATCTTTCCTGGGTGAAAAGTTCGTCACCTTCATAGCCGTCATCTCTGTCATCTCACTCAGGAAGAATTGGGGGGAAGTCGACGAGCTGCAGTGCGGCTGTGTTGCATGAAGCGGTGGAGGACAGGCGGGTGGGTAGGAGGGTGGATGGGCGAGTGGACGGGGAGGGTGGATGGGTGAGTGGACGGGAGGGTGGACAGGAGGGTGGATGGACAAGTGGATGAGAGGGTGGATGGGCAAGTGGATGGGAGGATGGATGGGCGGGTGGATGGAAGGGTGGACGGGCGAGTGGACGGGAGGGTAGCAAGTGGACGAGAGGGTGGATGGGCGAGTAGATGGGAGGGTGGACGGGCAGGTGGACAAGAGGGTGGACGGATGAGTGGATGGGAGGGTGGATGGGAGGGTGGACAGGTGAGTGGACGGGAGGGTGGATGGGAGAGTGGACAGGAGGGTGGACGGGCGGGTGGATGGGAGGGTGGACCAGGCTGGGAACTCCAAGACAGGTTCAAGATCAACAAAAAGACACCAAAGAGGCCAGCTGCATTCATGACATTGAAATGCGCAGAGGAAACCAGAGGAGAGGTTGGAATTTGGGAGTCACCAGCATAGAGCGAACAGTGAAGCCTGAATAAAGACGACACTGGCCAAGGAGAACGAGAAGCACAGGCTGGCTACAGCACAAGAGTATGGATGGGACACGCTCCCTTGGACAGCCTGCCTGGATGGGACATGCTCCCCTATGGCCTGTGTAGATGGGACACGCTCTCTCACACAGCCTGCCTGGGTGGGACATGCTCCCCTATAGCCCACGTGGGTGGGACATGCTCCCCGACAGCCTGCACACTACCACCTGCCCATGTGGCCTGCCCCTTCATAAGCTACTGATGAACTAAGTACTAATTCTGAGACTCGGTGGTTTGTTGAGAAATTGCTAAAGTTATAATAATAGAAATGATCTCACCTACAGAAGTAGTAAATATCAAAGTCCCTTACGTCCCAATTATTCCTCTCCATTTTACTATCTGAGGTGATTTACGTCTGTGGAGCTTTCCGGCTCCACTTTTGGTGATGAGACATTGGGAGTTGAAGTTGGTTGAAGGAGGATTCGCATCAGGGAAGCAGCAACTGTTGCAGCCTGGGACTGATGGCTTGTTTCATCATTTGTTAAACTCAAGCACTTGAAAAGAGAAAATGTTAATCACTCAGACGGGAGTATAAAAGTGTATCATTTCTCCCTGTTCTGCCAGTGACAAAAAGCCTCATTCCTGTACGCATTCTGTTGCGAATAACCCAAAAGATAGAGGAAACCATTTTTTCCAGTTCACAAAAATTATCTTCGTATTTTCTCAGATCACAACTGAATAAATGGAGTTCCAACAAATGTTTTTATTGCTTTACTTTGACTTCAACTTACTCTTCAACATCACAAATAACCAACAAGCACTCGGGCTAAAATTATACCTGCAAATTCACTGCAGTCATGGGTTAACAAGGGATGAAAAAGTCTGGCAAATATTAATAAAAACATCCTGTGAGAATCAATTGAATGCAAGGAATTTGCAGGATTAATGCATATTTTACTATTATTGTGAGTGTTTACCCATCCGGTATGGTAATACATCTATATACTATGCAGAGTAATATACACAGTAATCTATATAATAAACTGCATACGGTATTATGGAGTAATATATGTGATAAACTATATACACATATTACCCAGAGGACAAGCGAAACCTTTATCACCCGTGCTTATATCCCAACCTAATAGACATATGGTATTCTGCGCAGCAATAAAATTATTATATTACTATCTACTTGTGGGAAGTGACAAAAACAGTCATAGCAAATCATGATGAGTATTTTTTTAAGTGATGGCAGGTTCCGTGATGTGGCTTCCAGGAAAGAGGATCTGTCAGATATCACAGCACCTTGAAAGGCTGATGGCTTTCTCTTCATTTGCCTGAATTTATGCTTGATAATTGATTTTTTTTTGCTTCTAACATAGATGCCGAGTGTCATGGAAACCTCAGGCAAAGAACAGACCGAGGAACTGCTCTGCTTTCTTCAGAGGGGGCCGTTCTGCCGCGCCAGTATTTGAGGGTTCCCTTACTGCATATGGGCATTCAGATTTAAGTTGGTTAAAAATAAGAAACAAAACTCCAGCCTTGGTTCCCAAGTGTCCAATAACCACAGTCAGGAGCCGCCATGTTGGACGGACCAGGACACAAATCATTTCATCCCCACAAAAACATTCCACGCGGCTTGCAGTGTCAAGGGAAGAAATTCCTTCCATGTCTGAATGATCAAGTCTTGTGGGGTTTTTTGTTTGTTTGTTGCTTTTTGGGTCCCACCTGGCTCAGGGGTTACTCCTGGCTCCAGGAATCACTCCTGGCAGTGCTCAGGGGATCCTATGGGATGCCAGGGATCAAACCTGGGTCGGCCGCGTGCAAGGCAAAAGCCCTACCCACTGTGCTATCACCCTGCCCCTTGAATGATCTAGCTTTACCCTGTTTTTTAAGCTGAAATGTACTATTAAAGAGGTTTTCATTTTGGAGGCCAGAGAGATGATAGTACAGCAGGTAGGGCATTTTCCTTGCATGCGGCTGACTGGAGTTCGATCCCCGGTATCCCATATGGTCCCCTAAGCACTGCCAGGAGTGATTCCTGACTGCAGAACCAGATATAACCCCTAGCATCACTGGGTGTGGCCCCAAAAAAGCAAAAAAAAAAATTTTTTTTCATTTTCTAGTTTCCTTTTGGGTTTGGGACCATACCTGCTTAGGACTTACTCCAGGCTCTGTTTTCACTACACATGCTGGGGTCAACCCTGGGTCTGCAGCATGCAAGGTTGTACCATCTCTCTGATGCTTTAAGCTGAAAGTGTTAAAAAAAAAAAGCCAAGAACTTCATTTTAGGAGAAATCACTAATTGTCTATCTGGACATATTTATATTGTCGGCACCCAAGATGCTTAGTACTAAATACCCAGTGCCAGTGTTGCCCAGACACCTCCTCAGTGCCCGGTGCTGCCCGGGCCCCTCTGCCTGGTCAGGGCCGCTGAGGCTCCCTCCCTTCAGGGCCCACGATCAGCCACGGTCAGCCACGGTGCACTGTGTCCTCCCGAAGCCGGTTCTCTCAGGCCTCAGCTCCACACAGAAGCCACAGGCAAGAAGCAGAAATGGGGGCTGCCTTTGCCTTTGGCTCTGGAGGGGGGCAGTGGGGACATGGCTGGACCATCAGTGAGCCCCTCAGCATGACCTGGGGGTCTTCCACTTCCTGTCTCTAAACTGTGGACAGATGTCTGGCCTCAGTTTCCTCCTCTTCTGAACTGTGTGACTCAGCACCCATCCCGAAGGGCTGATGAGTTTGTCCTGATCTACAGGACTGACCTTGCCATGGGGGGGTAGGGGGGAAATGGGGGAGGTTGAGTGGGATGGGGTCAGGCCAGTGTGTGTGCTGGAACGTCACAGGCACGCAGTCCCCTGTGAACAGCACTGTAAATCACAATGCCTCAAAGAAACTGAATTTTAAATAAATTACTTGCCTGTGTGGGCTGGAGCAATAGCACAGTGAGTAGGGCGTTTGTTTGTCTTGCACGCGGCTGACCCGGGTTCAATTCCTCCGCCCCCCTCAAGAGAGCCGGGCAAGCTACCGAGAGTATCTCGCCCTCACGGCAAAGCCTGGCAAGCTCCTCATGATGCATTCGATATGCCAAACACAGTAACAAGTCTCACAATTTGTTGTGAGACGTTACTGGTGCCTGCTCGGGCAAATCGATGAACAACGGGAGGACAGTGCTACCGTGCTACTTACCTGTGTAACCCGGATACAGGATTGCAGGGCTCAGAACCCCCCTCCCGCCCCCCCTAAAAGCACGCGCTGTCGATGACTGATGACACAGAGGGGTCTTGCTCTGCACCAGGGCGGGAGAGTCAGGGCCCAGCCCCCCGCAGCCCTGCTTGCCGCCTGAGGGTTGGGGGCATGAGGGAGCAGCCGGCAGCGTACCCCCTGCTGGACCCCCAAATCTGGGAAAACTGCACCTCAGTCCCGGAGAAGCCTCCGGAGCCCGGTTTGGCAATGTTAATTCTCCCGATCCATGACAAGGGGATATCATTCTATTTTCTCCTGTCCTCTTCTATTTCCTGAAGTAGT
>JAOXYA010049697.1:0-12257 GCA_028565675.1 Sorex palustris | reverse complement strand
ATGACTGAGACCTAAACCTGAAAGCTTTGTAACTTTTCCCACAGTGATTCAATAAATAAATAAATTATTTTAAAAAAAAGAAATGAGCTTGAAGTCACAAAAACAAATGGAAAAACCTTAATAACTTTAAACACAAATTACTAAGTGAAGGAGGCAATCTGAAAAAACTATCTACTCTTGATCCCAACTCTGTGATAGTCTGGGAAGAGCAAAAGCATAGAGATTATGCAAGTAGAAGTGATTACCAGAGTTGGGGAGAGAAGGAGAGGAGGAGAAAACAGATGGAGGACAGGGAGTTTGCTGGGAGTGAATCTTTTCTATGTCACATAATGGAGGATGCAAGTTGTCTAAACCCATAGAATGTCTAACAGAAGATGACTCCTGGTGAAAACTGTGGACTGTACTTATTGACATATGAATATTGGCTCATATGTTAGTAACATGCATATCAGTATGCAACATACAAATATCAACTACCACAATGTACCACCCTCATTCAGGATATTAATAATGAAAATGGCATCACACACAAAGGCAAGTTCACAGGACCTCAGAGCCTCATCATGAGGCTTTGAGTCTAGAGATGACAAAATATATTCTTCTGTCTCCGCCCCTCCCCCGGCCCCCAGTTACACATACATCCCACTCATCCTGAGCAGTTACTGTGCGCTCCAGGGATGTCCCACACCACAACCCACACTCCTCACACTGCTTTTCCTCAGTCCTGCCACAACTGGCACAGGGCTGGGGTTCAGCCCTCCAGGCTGATGGGCAGGTGGGCATGCTCAATGAAGGCTAGAGACCCACCAGCCTGGGATTCCCAAAACATGGCCAGAGGATTCGTTTGGGGTATGTCTGTCCTTACAAGTTACAGCATGAGTTTGCAGCCACTTGTGACCTCCTCCAAGGGCAGAACACTTTTAGTACCCAGGACATTTCCAGGATGTGTCTTTGAGTTCTGACTCCTGCTTTTTATTGCTTCCTTCCTGTTATCGCTGACCACCTATTTCCTTCCAAGGCAGGCAGTAATAAGATTCCATAGGCACATGGGGTTTGTCTGTATCCGAAGTGGAAGGAGAAAATAACTTTGTAAGAGAACATCATGGCGTCCCCCAGGATCTGTGTGGGAGAGGGATATGGAGGGTGGTGGCAGATGGAGGGGACCCACACACACACCTCCAGTGCCAAACAGTTGCAGACCAGGAGCCGGTACCCAACTTGAAATCATGTTATTATGGGCTCCTACATGCCTGTCATCATGAAGTCACAAGCCCCTCACATCCATTCTTCAGGTGTGTTTCCACGGAACCCTTCTACTACTCCCATCCCTGTAAGATGGGGAGGCCCAGCAGAGCCAGGACCCTCTGGGTTCTGAATTCCCGTGAGCAAACTATTTTCCCCCCTTGAAGTTGAGGGAGGTGGTCAGCTCTGGGCCCTTGCAAAGTGCATTTCCGCCTGCTCCATCTTTGCCCTGAATAAAGTGTCCCTTTCTCAGAGGCAAAAAGCTCGGGGTCAGTCCATGCAGGTCACTGGATGAATTGGAGCTGTTGAAATCGGGTCGCCGTTGCCCCTGGGGATCAAAGACTGGGCTCAAGAGAGGGTCCACAGGGACTAGCTCGTACTGTCGCCACCCTCTGACGAGAAGTCGAACCCCTCACTCAGAGTCACACGGAACCCCCACACATGTGCCAAGAGGGGTCAGCACTCTGACAGGGCCCCTCTTAAAAGGCCGCTGACCCAGGGTAATCACACCATTAGCATCATAAAGGCAGCCCAGCACTGGGCAGCCGATGGTGTGAGGAGCAGGTGAGAGGCCTTGGCAGCTCTCCCTGGGTGACTGGCCTGGCCATCTCGGCTCTGTCTGTCTCTCCTGACCCCCAGCCTCTGCCTTCTCCCTCTCCTCTCTCCGTGTCCCTTTTCCTTTGTTCTCCCTTAATTAGGAACCTGGAAAACCTCAAAATAGTCATTTTATTGAGGGACTTTTATGATTCCCTTTATTTTAGAATTAAATGGAAACAGTTAAATATATAGGATCTTTTTTTCCCCTCCTCTCCAAAATTACATATACTTCTCTTACTCCTTTCTCTCTGAGTAACAACAAAGAAACCACACTTCCTGGTCAGTTCTGCTGGGCTGTGGAGTGTTTTTGTCCTGTGATGGCTGTACCAGGCCCTTCTGCCCGCCATGGGCAGGGCACAAAGGGAAGGGAGGTGTCCAGGACAAAAGAGTTCTCTCTCTCTCTCTCTCTCTCTCTCTCTCTCTCACTCACTCTCTCCCCTCCCTCCCTCTCTCCTTCCCTCCCTCTGCCTCTTACTCACTCTCTTTCTCCCAGAGGCATCCAGAACCCCTAGTAGGCTCACAGAAAGCCACAGTTTCAATCACACATGAGGTTCACCTCTGCTTTACTCTCCAGGAAGAAAAAGATGTAAATAGAACTAATAAAGCCCAAAAGGTAATTCCCTGCACTCCTTATGGTCACCTGAATCTGCCAGGAGTGGTTCCTGAGCACTGAGTCAGGAGTAAGCCCTGAGTACCACCAAGTGTGGCCCAAAAACCAAACCAAGTCCATGCTCATCTCTTGGGGCATGCCACCCTGACCCGCCTTCCTCTCTTGCCCACCCTCGAGGACACTGTGTCCACCCACCTTCCCCTATGCTCCCAGGCCAGGCACTGCCCTGGTTTGCATGTGGCCTTTTGCACCACCCCACCTAAGTCTTGAACGATGTCCTCTCTGGCCCTGACATACATGCACGTTCCAACTTTCTGCAGCGATAGGAAAGGTGAGCCCAATAATGCTGGCCAAGAACCTGGCATGCTTGAGTCTGTCCCCGAAGCCTACATTCCTTCTCTTTCTGACCCCAAAGTCTTCAAAGGTCTTTTCTAAACAACGACCAAAAATCCTCAAGACTCTCCATGTAGTGAAACATCAGGATCGGAGGGGCACTGCCCTCACACCTCCTGCCATCTGTCAAGCCCTTCTGGCTGTGTGCACAGAAGTTCTCTGGAGCTCAGGCAGCTCCTGCTGGGCCCAGGAGGTGCCCGTTCAAGGCCCCATCAGTCCCTTGAAGAGATGGCCTCTTCCGTCCTGGGGTCAATGGCTCTTGACAGGGAAAATGTTCCCCATCCCCACTCTAAACACTTGGAGAAAAAAGAAGTGACTGTCTCATCCTTGGGGAGAAGATAAGGATCATTAGCTGGGGTCAAAAGGGAACAATTTGGCATCAATCATGTCACCAAGCAGGGCAGGCAAAACGCAGTGGTTCACCTAACCCAGCCCACAGGGCAAGGCACTTCAATGACTATTCGTCAGTATGGAAGCAGCCCTTAATCTGTTTCTGAGCCTACCAGGATGCAAACAACTCTGGGCCTGAGAAAAGATGGGGCTTTTTAAATACTTTTGTTTGGTTGGTTGGTTGGTTTTTGTTTGGTTTTGGAGCACACTCAGCTGAGATAAGGGTTTACTACTGGTTCTTTGCTCAGGGATCACTCCTGGTGGTACTGAGGGACCATATATGGCGGTGCCAGAAATTGAACCAGAGTCAGCTGCATGTAAGGCAAGCTCCTTACCTGCTGTACTATGTCTATGGCCCCAAGACACATTTTTAATACAACTATTTTTATTAGAGTTTATTCACTCAATAAGATGAGGTAGAGAGGTGGCAGGGCACTGCAGTAAAAGCATAGAGCATTTTTATATATCACTGTATCACTGTCATCCCATTGTTCACCCATTTACTCGAGCGGATGCCAGTAATGTCTCTATTCCTCCCAGTCCTGAGATTTTAGCAGCCTCTTCTTACTCGTCTTTTCCCAATGATTGGAGGCTCTTTTAGTGTCAGGGGAATGAGACCTGTATTCATTACGGGTTTTGGCATATCAAATACTCCATGGGTAGCTTGCCAGGCTCTGCCCGTGTGGGCGGGATACTCTCACTAGCTTGCCGGGCTCTCCGAAAGGCATCTATTTATATTTTTCTACTATATGTTGCCTACTGTCTGGACCCCATCAGATATGGTGTGGTAATTATGGAAAATGGATAGAAAGTGTTTTATAATGTGTCAGTCCGGAAAGCGGCCTGGAGCGTGGCAGCGGTTGGGTAGCGGAGGTCGGCTGCCAGGGCTGGGTTCCTTGGGATGGGGAGGGCTCTCACCCGCCCCACTCTGGGGCACCCTGAGTGAAAACAGCCTGGCATGTGCTCCCAGTGGTGCTTAGGGGGCCATATGTAGTGCCAGGGATTAAACTAGGGTTGGCCACGACAAGTGCCTTAATCTCCGTGCTATCTCTCCCAACCCTAACCCAAGCATTTAAAGCAAGAGCAACAATAATCATTTAACTTAAATTGATAAATAAACATACGAGAGAGGAAGGACACTTTTTAACTCATTACTGAGGTCAATTACTCTGACAACAACGTCAGATAAAAGTGCCACATTTTAGGGCTGAAGTGACAGTACAAAGAGCATTTACCTTGCATGTGACCAACTCTGGTTGATCCCCAGCACCCCAGATGGTTCCTGAGTACAGAGCCAGGAGCAAGCCCTGAGCAATGACAGGTGTGGCCTAAAAGCAAAAAAGAAGTACCACATTTTAGAAAAGAAAACTATGTAGGACTATGTTATGTGAAAATCTGAAAATGGTTTCATTCCTTCTAGCTAGGAGTAATTCCTACTTAAAGAGCCCGTAATCCCTGAGCATTGCCAGGTATGACCCAAAACAAAAAGAAAGAAAGAAAGAAAGAAAGAAAGAAAGAAAGAAAGAAAGCTAAACATACTGCTCAGTATTTACCAAAACTTAATCGAAAATAAGTTTACACAGAAAACCACATACACATACAGTTATTCATAGCCAAAATTTGGAATCATCCAAGATGGTTTTTAAATAAGTGAATATACAGTGGTACAGTCAGACAATGGAATATTATTTAATGCTAGAAAAAATGGCCCATCGAGCCCTAAGGAGACAGGGAGGAAGGCCGAATGCACATCACCAAGTGGAGGAAGTCGCCTCTGAAAGGCCACCTGCTGTATTACCCCAAATCGGGGACATTCTGGTGTTAGTACGGGAATACAACGGCAGGACCCAGGATCAGAGGAGCCATGGCATCTGAGAGCAAACATGGGGGCTTGGAGGGCAGGAAGGAAACTGCTGTGGACTGTAGGTGTGATTCCATGTCACGCTGCACTTGCCAACACCCATGGCAAGGGTCCCACCAAGAGTGACTGTCTAAACTTGGGTTTGGTGTCAGTCACTGATGCTAATGAGGACGGTTGTCTGAATAAGGGAGGGATATGGGTTTTTAGTTTGGGTGTGTGTGTGTGGGGGGGAGTTAGAGCAGTGCTCAAATGGCCCAGAGCAGTGCTCAGGGGCCATTCCTGTCTCTGTTCGGGGACCAAATGCAGTGCTGGGCATAGAACTGTGTTGGTCACATGCAAGGCTTTAAACTCATACTCTCTCTTCTCCTGTCCTTAGCTTGATGTTTGTAAGTCTAAAACTGCTCTTAAAACAAAGCCTATTAGCTAGTAATTGCTATGCTAATATGGTAAAAGTAACAGCAAGCCACGTTCAATTCTATTGTTTTTATTGGTAGGCAGAGCAGTCCATCAGCACTTGCCACCTCCCCTGCAATGGAATTGCCCAGTACAAATGGATAATGGAAGATGTGAGGGCCTTTGTCCACACCCCTCAAACCCTTTTGAGAGAACCATGAAGAGAATGTAGGACGAATCACCTTAAGTGTTCACCTAAAGCAGAGCTTCCCAAGCTTAAACAAACCCTGGGGATCTACCCTTTAAAAAGTGAACATATAGGGGCTGGAATGATAGCACAGCAGGTAGGGCGTTTGCCTTGCATGCAGCCGACCCGGGTTCGATCCCCAGCATCCCATACGGTCCCCCGAGCACTGCCAGGAGTAATTCCTGAGTGCAGAGCCAGGAGTAACCCCTGAGCATCGCTGGGTGTGACCCAACAAGCAAAATAAAATAAAATAAAATAAAAAAGGTGGAGTTAAGGGGATTCAGGAAGTATTCTGATGACACTTGCCACTTGCATTTGGCCTTTCTTGAAATTTGATCACGCAAACCAAACATGAATAAAAATAAAAGGAGCCCTTTCTTTCAACTTAATCTTTTCTGACTCGGGTTGCAAAACCAGCCAGTCCTAAAATCTTGTGTGAGTTCCCTTCAAACAAGGAATGAAAAGATCTCACACAAATGTGCTGAGGGCATTTCAGTGAAAATTTATTTTGCAAATCAGTTATGTTCAAGTTTATCTATGGAAATCCAAATTCTTAGGTAGATTTCCTTGTGCTCCATCAATCATCTCAGAGACAACGGGAAGGAATAACCATTGAAATAAAGGGCAGGCAGAAGTTGTTCTCGGTTTCCATATTCAATTTGAACAATTGCAACAGTATATCACACGGAAGGAAATTAAATACTTTTATTGTAGATGATAAAATAGTATACCCAACTTTATTATATAAAAATACAATTAAACATTTACTTTAGTAATAAAAAGGCTCCAGAAGTGATTTGGGTTATAATCAGAGGACTTACATTATAATCATAGTTTTACATCTTGTAGAAAGATGTTTTCCAAACAAAAGCCCAACGGGAGACTGAACATTCTCAAGCATGTCATGGACATGAGGAATAAATTACTTCTGGTTAACATGTTTTTGCTTTGCTTGTCAAAAGGCCACGAGGAATATGATAAATGATACCACAGCCTAGTTTCCTAGCGACAAAAGTACCATCATTATGTGTCTAGGAAAGAGATCGGGATTCTCAGGGCAGAGCCTGTGCCTTGGAGGATATAGGCTAGGATCAGCCCTGGGGAGATGGGGGGTGGGGGGGGTGGTGCTGGGCCAAGAGGAGGAAGACATACACCCAATACACCCAGAGCTTGGCCCACCAGATTTACACCACCCAGATGGGCCCGGCTGGAACATGTATCAGAGCAGTTAATATTCAATGAGCAATTCCAACAAGACAGCTGACTTGCGTTGAGCCAACGTGTGCCTTTTAGCTGAGGTCCTGGTGGCCTACTTCCGGGATGAGAGCATCTACTCAGAAGTCAACACTTCAGTACTCAGCAGCAAGCCCAGCAGAGGGCAAAGAGAGCCCAGAAAAAAAAAATTCTAAATCAGCGTCTCCTTAAGAACCTTACACATGGGTCTGGAGCAATAGCACAGCAGGTAGGGCATTTGCCTTGCACCCAGCCAACCCACGTTCGATTCCCAGCATCCTATATGATCCCTCAAGCACCGCCAGGAGTAATTCCTGAGTGTCTGAGCCAGGAGTAGCCCATGTGCATCGCCGGGTGTGACCCAAAAAAAAAGAACCTGACAAACAGAACAGGCACCACAGAACTTGAATTTAGGTTCCCTGAATAAGGCAAAGGGCAGGGCCCAGGGAGGGGTGGGGAGGCAGAGAGGCGCGAGGAACAGGGTGATGAGTATAGGGGAAGGAAAGACAGAGACTTCCTTCGAGGTTCCAGACACAGGGGCTTGTAAGCGAGCCTCAGTCGTGCTAGAAAACATCCTTATCCGAGGCCTCTTCCCTGAAATGTCCCCGATCCTGCAAGTCTGGCAGTGGGAAGCCTCCTGTGGCAGTCACACGTGCCCGGCAGGATGAGAAACCCGGTGGGAATGTTTCCTTACAGGCAAAATATGGTGGAGAGGACAGAGAGAGGAGTCCTGGGCCCATAGCATCATCCCTGGGAGGTACGTTCATCACTGACCGGTCAAAGGCTGGTGGTCTGGACTACGAGACGACCCACACACAGCTAAACCAAGGCTGGAACCATGCAGGGGACAGGACAGGTGCCCGCCTATCCCTGGCCACCCTCCCGGCACTCAAAATGCCACCCCTTGAGAGTTCCTTTAAAAAGCGCGTCTTGGGGATGGAAGGGGCATTAGAGTTTTGCTTTTGACCTACTCGCACGAGAGTGTTGCTTTGAAACATCATTGCGTGAAAGCTCCCTCTTGGGGGTTCTCTATTTTGGAGGGGTCGTCCCCCCCTACTCTCCTCCCACCTAAGCCCCCACTGCCAAGCCAAATTCACATCAGTTGGCTGTAAATCGGGTCTTACCAAATGTGCTTCACTGCAGCATTTAACTCTTAAGGGAACTGCATGACACCCTATGTTTTCCAGGGCTCTCTCTGCAAGGAGAAAATACTTTGCCGAGCAGTTGAGGCCACTTTAGGTCTAGCTGAAAAGATTACATTCCACCTTGAAATTGCTCCATGAACACAAGAGTACACGATCTCGGTACTTCTTTGGAACTCAGAATGTTTATGCTACTCTTTCTTAAGAGACGAGGATGAGGGGCTGGAGCAATAGTCCAGCGAGTTGGGCATTTGCCTTGCACACAGTCAACCTGGGTTCGATTCCCAGAATCCCATATGGCCCCCGGAGCACCGCCAGGACTAATTCCTGAGTACATGAGCCAGGAGCAACCTCTGAATATCGCCGGGTGTGGCCCAAAAAGAAAAAAAAAAAAAAGGAGAGAGAGAGACAAGGAGACAAGGACAAAACACTTCCCCAAATTTAAACAGGACACTCAAGGAAATTGATGTGACTTTTCTGTCAATGATTGTGGCTCATTGATCCCACCAACCGACTATGTGTAGGAACATATGCAAAGTCCTCCCAGGCACTCAGACACTCCCAGGCACTCAGGTCAGCAAGAGGACAGCCTCCACAAAGAGCCCAGGCTACATCTGTAGACACCTTCTTGCTTTCAACAGGAAGCTTTCAACAGGCAGGAGAGAGTCGCCAGCTTGGACATCACCAGCCTCCCAAGGGATTCCCTGTTTTTCAGTTCTCTAGTTTGGAAGACAGACACCATCAGAGCTTGCAGCGGGCCACAGCGGGACCAAAGACCCAAGTGTCATTTTTCAAAAGTGTCCATGCTTCTGAGACACCTGGAAGCCTGGAAACAGAGGGAGGCAGATTGGCCCTTTGGTATAAAAGGCAGATGAAGATGCGCAGGAGTACAACTCTAATCTGCGAACAGAAGCAATTTATGTCAAGGATGGTGAGCGAGTTGTCTGGGTGGTTAGGCCACAGCTGGAGGGGTCCTTCAGTGCATATGTGGGGGGGTTGAGGGAGGGAGGAAGAGAAAGAGAGAAGGAGAGAGGGAGAGGGAGAAAGATAGGGAGCATGGGAGCGAGAAGGGAGCCAGGGAGCCGGTGAGGACACAGTTTGGGGAGGGGCTCCCGCCCAGGCTCAGTGACCCATCAGCCCTCAGAACAGCCACAGAGCCTGTGGGACAAAGAACTCTGAATCCCTGACATAACAAAGGGTTTGTGGCTAGAGACTCGCAAACAGTCACTGCAGGGCTGTGTCCAGGCCACAGCAGAGACCAGAGGAGCACGCAGGGAGGGGGGCGGGGGGGCTTCTGGTTGCTCGTCCTTAGTTTATGTCCGTATTTACATAAAATAAATAATCTGCAGTCAATCAACATCAGGGTTTGAATCTGAATGGCGGAGAGAGGGGGAAGGAAACCAATCTGGCATCGTAAGGCCAAAGCAGAGATTTCTTTCAATAGACACGTCACTAGATCCAGAGGCGGTAGAATCCCAGCGCAACCGTCAGGCACGTAAATACAGACCCTGGAAGAAAAATGCAGTTGAGAGCAGCATTAGGGCTACTAATAGTTGAAAAAAATGTGTACCAAGAAAATACTCTTGGGACCAGAGCAATAATACAGTGGGCGGGGTACTTGCCTTGCACGTACCCTACCTGGGTTCAATTCCCCCAAGCACTCCCAAGTGCCACCAGGAGTAATTCCTGAGTGAGGGCAGAGCCAGGAGTAACCTCTGAGTACCAAACAAACAAACCAAAACCCAAACAAAAAACACACATGCACCTACCCCGGGAAAAGAAAAAAGAGTCTTCAGGGAAGTTTTATGGAAGAGTTGACATATCATATTCCACAAAACAATAATCTATTAAGCAACAAGTCATGGGCTGGAGCGATAGCACAGCAGGTAGGGCGTTTGCCTTGCACGGGGTTCCATCCCCGGCATCCCATATGGTCCCCCAAGCACTGCCAGGAGTAATTCCTGAGTGCAGAGCCAGGAGGAACCCCTGAGCATCGCCAGGTGCGGTCTATAAATCAACAATAGAAGGAAGTACAGGAAATGAAATCCGATCGCAAGCCAGAGATGTTCTGAATCCTAAGTCCACTGATTTCAGACTAGACTTATCTCAAAGAGTTCTCCTTTGAAGGGCCCGCTCAGAATGGGAGATGTGGGCTGAAAGTAGACTATAGACGGAACATGATGGCCACTTAATACCTCTATTGCAAACCACAACACCCAAAAGGAGAGAGAGCAAAAGGGAATGTCCTGCCACAGAGGCGGGGTGGGGATGGGATGGTGGGACCTATTGGTGGTGGAAAATGGGCACTGGTGGAGGGATGGGCACTTGATCATTGTATGACTAAAACGCAAGCACGAAAGTTTGTAAGTCTGTAACTGTACCCCATGGTGATTCACTAATAAAATATTATAAAAATTAAAAAAAAAAAGTTCTCCTTTGGGGCCTATTCAGTCAGCTGCAGGCATTAGCTGTGCTCACAGCCGGAAACAATCAACCAGCTTCAGGTGTCAGCTATGGTCACAACCAGAAACAACCCGAGTTCTGAGCAGGGCGTTGTCCAGCGTGGACAGCCCCTGGCAGGCGCCCTGCACCGTCTTGTGCACGAGGACAACCAGAAGCCCGGGCCATAGTTCCAGTTTGTGCTTAGGTGTGCAGGTCCCCAAGTCCAGTCCCCAGGATGACACGGTCCCTGGGTACTGCTGGGTGTGGCCCCTATAAAAAAACATCTGGGGCCAAAGGGGCAGGACAGCGGGCAGGGCGCTTGCCTGGCCTGCAACCAACTGGGTTCAATCCCAGATGCCACAGACAGTCCTGCGGTCACTACCAGCAGAGACCCTTGAGCACAGAATCAGAAGCCCTGAATGGGCTGGAGCGATAGCACAGTGGGTAGGGGTAGGCCGTTTGCCTTTGATTTGCAGTATCCCATATGGTCCCCTGAGCACTGCTGGGAGTAATTCCTGAGTGCAGTGCCAGGAGTAACCCCTGAGCAACATTGGGCGTGACCCAAAAAAGAAAAAAAAAAGAAATCCTGAGCACCGCCAGATGTGGCCCAAAAACAAAAGGAAAGACAAGAAAATAAAAAAGAAAAAAGAAAAGAAAGAAATCTCATAGGGCCAGGAACAGGACAGCAGCACACTGCCCCCGAGAACCAGGGGTGGCCGGGGGTCCACGGCACTGCAGTGCCCCTGCAGCTCCAAGACTCCGGCCCTCGCGCTGAGCCAACGGCCCAGGAGCCGAGACTCACTGGTGGGACACCCCAGGCCTCCTGAAAACCTGACTGGGACTACGTACATGTAAAAAGAAAAGGAAAAAAATCTAAAAAATTGCTAACGGGGGCTGGAGCGATAGCACAGTGACCCACAAAAAAAGAAAAGAAAAGAAAAGAAAAGTTCTAACAAGAAAAATAAGACTTAGTCCTAAGATGCTTTCTGTATGAAAACACTTTATCATTTTCCCATCAAGAGCCCCTATTCTTTCCCAATTTGTAAGGCTAAAGTTCTTAGAAGATCAATGATGCAAAGACGCTAATAACGGTTCACAGAATCCAACAGTGCTGCTGTTATTAATCTCTGCTTTCCCCAAAATCTTCCATTTTCACCCTCTCTGCTACTAATTTGCAAGAACACGCAAGACATGCTATTATTTCTCCCCAGTAATTCTTTTTTTTTTTTTTAAAAAAAGGCCCAAACCTGGCGGTGCCTGGGGTCACTCTTGGCTTCTTGCTTGCATCTTTGTTCACTTTTTTTCTGTGTTTTGGGCCTTACCCAACGATGCTCAGGGGTTACTCATGACGCTGTGCTCAGGAATCATTCTGGCAGTGCAAGGGGGACCCTATGGGATGCCGGGATCTAATCTGGTTGGCCGCCTGCCAGGCAAACACCCTCCCCGCTGTGCTATGGCTCTGGCTCCTCAGACAAGGGCTACCTCTGCCCTGCTTCCCCAACCTTAACAGCAAAACACTGATTCCCAAGTCACTCTAGCCACTATTGCATTTTTCTGCTCCTTTGACAAGATTTAGAATGATAAATATATATATTTTTTTGCTTTTTGGGTCACACCCGTCGATGTACAGGGGTTACTCCTGGCTCTGCACTCAGGAATCACTCCTGGCAGTGCTCAGAGGACCATATGGGATGCTGGGAATCGAAC
>JAOXYA010049687.1:0-12258 GCA_028565675.1 Sorex palustris | reverse complement strand
TTCTCCTAAAGAGCCTTGAATATAATCTCAGGGCTAGGATGAAGGAGACGTTACTGGGGCCTGCTCGAACCAATCAACGACTAACAGGATTTCTGTGATTCTGTGATTCTGTTGAGACTGTTATAATTTTGTGATAAACCAATGATCTGTGGGTGAGACCTTTGTAGTAATATATTTGAATCTAGACTAAGGGTCATGCCCCCTTTGAACACAGTCTGTGCCCCACTATCCTCCATGTGCCAGGATGAAAAGAGGAATGCAGGATGGCTTCTCCACACACAAGTGTTTGGGCAACACTTGATGTCAGAAAATGTGGCAACAGGAAATGCATTTTATAATTCCTATCTGGATAAGCTGACATGCCACTTCTTTCTTGTGCTACTCCACTGTTACAACAACCAACTCTGGAAATGGTACGAGAGAAAAATCAAGGGAAAATTCTTGGAGATGCTCTGGAAGAAGGTGAGCTAGGTTAGAACCCAGGACCCAAGGAACAGCACAGAGTCAGATTTGCATCCCCTCCCTGCAACAGAAGGAACCATATACTTAGGACTTTCCACTCACAGCTCAGCAAGAGATACTCACTCAATGGACTATTTCTCTCCTGAGAACATAGGTTTCCTCTGACTATGTAAGGCTAGAGACCTTTGCCAGGTTAGGAATCTGGTGGAAATAAGCCACCAGGGAAATAATCACTTTCTTGGCTGGGCCTCCTGAGAGGTCCCTCTTCCCTGGTCAAAATCTGAGGTACATAGACAGACCAGACCAGTGAGAACCCTGTTGTAGCAGATAGGCTGGTCAGATGCCAGTTTATTGCCTCTGCCTCTCCTGTGGCCAGAAAGAGCAGGAGAAGAAGCAAGCAGGAGGATGATCTGAGAACTGGTCCTTCGCCAGCAAGGGAGCAGGCAGCGTGGCTGCTGGGGAAACCTATTCTGCTCACCAAGTAGTGACAGCCGGGGTCCACAGAGCACCTGATAAGCCAAGTGGAACAAATAATGAGTCAAAAATCCAAAAACAAAGCTGCCATCAGAATACGGATTCACAGAAGTTAAGACCTGCACACTAAACCTCGGTGCAGTGACCTGTCCAAAGTATAGATTCATGGAGATCTTAGAGTCTCCCATACGATGAGCAACTCTCCCAGTAACAAGTGAGAGATTCAAGAGAATCCCAGTTTGGATGAGAAAAGTCAACTCCTGGAGCAAGGAGAATTATCTGACAAAGATTTTAGAACCCCATTATAAAAATGATTCAACAATCAATTACAGATTCTCTTGAAACAAATGAAAAAATAAAAAATCTCATTTAGAAAAAGATAATGCTACTGAAAACTCCCAGATGGAAATGTCAGGACTTAAAAAATGACAATAAGAACCATCTAAGTATTCACTGGATGGACTCCGAAGAAAGAGTGTCAGAGGCCAGAGTAAAACTGGAGGCCATGCAAGAGGATTTACCTAATTGGAACATCAGATTGACAACAAGCAGCAAAAATACCTACAAACAAAGCTCAGTCACTGGTGAAATGAGAACACAGGATCCAATATTTATATTAGCTGAGTCCCAGAGGCAAGGGAAAAGTGAGGCCAACGAGGATTAGAATTAACAGTGTCAGAAAACATCCCATTTCCCATAAAAGATACAAATGTATGACAGGAGTCTTTCAGATGGGAAGACCCAAGGAAATGCATTCTGAGATTCAGGCAAACTTCTGAGAACTCATAACAAAGAAAACTATTATGAAAACAGCCATACCTACAGAACACTGAATTGCTGACAGTGGAAGCTAGAAGGATGTGTTTAGCAGGCGCTGGAAGCGAGCTGGCACCCAGTGGATTCTATATCCAAAGAAGGTGCCCTCTGGAGTGAAAGCAGACAGCAATCTTTCCCATGAAGAAAGCAATAATGAAGGAACAAAACTGTCTGATTCTAGGAGATCTCCTGCAGGAAGTCCTTCAGAGAGTAAATATTTGAAAGAAATACTTGAGTGAAAAAGACAGTATAGAGTTTTGGGTCTACATATCTGTCTGTAATTATCTAAGCTTCATAAATCATGTGGGTTGGTGGACACAAGGATTTTCACGCTTCCAGATAGGAAATATACCAAAGAGAGTGATATTTCCAAGAGGGATGGTAAATGGACTAAACAGGGAAGTCAAGTTTCCAAACACCACTGTCAGGGGTCAAATGTTTATTGTTGTTACCATGGATGCTATAAGGCAGACATGAAAACTACAGAAAGGCGCTATACTATATTAAGGGGGTAGCCTAAATAGTACATCAAAGAAAAAAAATAAAACAAAAAAACAGAATCTCAAAAAACAAGCCAACAAACCAAAAGGTGCTAGAGAAGTACTGTAGGGGGTTGGGCACTTGCCTTACACACAGCAAACCCGGGTTCCAGTCCTGGCATCCCATATTGTGCCCTGAGTCTGCCAGTAGCAATTGATGATTGCAAGCTGGGAGTAAGCCCTGAACATAGTCGGTGTGGCACAAAAACTAAAACAAACAAAAAACCCAAATGGAAAACAAGTAAGAAAATAGCAGAGTTCAGAGCTTATCAATAACTACTCTAAATGTAAATGGAATAATAAAGACAGAAACTTACAAAACAAATAGAAAACACATGAGCAAAACTGGTACAACTTAGAAGAAACTCCCAATTCAACTATCAAAACAGACTGAAAATAAAAGGACGGGATGGTAAATAGGTGACTCAAAAGACTGGATCAGAGCATTAATACTGTGAGTAGGGCATTAGACTTGCATGTGGCTAACTCAGGTTTGATCTCCAGCATCCCATATGGTCCCCTGAGCACCCCAGGAGTAATTCCTAAGTACAGAGCCAGGATTAAGCCTTGAACATTGCCAGGTGTGACTCCAAACCAACCAAACAAACAAAACAGATATTAGCAGAATGGGCATGAAAAGATGGGAAAGGTTTGCCATGAAAGCATCAATTCAATAAAACCTAGAAATGTCTATATTTGTATCTGTAGATTTGAGGCATGAGGAATTAGGTTTATTATAAGCAAATCTATAAATATAGCTGAGGGCTTCCACTCTGCTTCTTAGCTAGAAAAACAACTGGATAGAAAAAGACCAAGAAGCCCTCCTCTAGAACACAAAAGAAATTAAACTAGAGAACAATGACAGAAACACTAGAGGAAAATTTAAATAGGTGAAAATTAAGTAGCCCACTTCTAGAAAATTCAGGGGTTAAATAGGAATTGTCAAAAAATAAGTATAACTGTAAGTAGAATAATGACACATCAAAATTTTTGAGACACAGTTTATGTACTCACATGAGGAAAAATTTTAATACCCATTTACTTTAGAAAAGAGGAAAGTTCTAAAGTTAATAACCAAAGTTTTCAACCTCAAGGAGTAGAAAAAACTACATAAACCAAAAGCTAGCAGCAGGAAAAAAATATACCAAGAGCAGAAATGACTGAAATAGAAATTTGGGAATCTATAGAAAAATATAGATTGTATTCCTATATAAAAGTGTATTTCTAAAAGTGTATTCCTCGAAGAAATAAATAAAATTGACGAATTTCTGGAAAGATAATAATGATCTCACTTATCTGTGGAATATAGAATATTATATGAGGAAAGGTACTGTCGTAAAAAGGGTATGCTTAGATCACCCTTGACCCCAGTGTTCAGAGGGAATGAAATCAAGAGGGGAAGCAGAGAATGATAAGTAATGGGTGAACAGGCATCAGGGCTTCATCACCCCCTGGTGATATGGGAGAGTGGTAGAGCCAGAGATCCAACACACAGACACAGCAACACTGAAAACATGAGATCTAAACTGCAACCACCAAAACTCTGTAATGTGCCTGTCAAGTTGACAGGTGGGGATGGCATAGGGGTTGGAGTGGTAAGGGAATATGGGGACACTGGTTTGATGTTAAAATATTTCATGCCTAAGACACAACTATCAAAAACTTTATAAATTACAGTTCTTCAACTTAAAAAAATAAAAAAATTGAACTTCTGGCAAAACTGATTAAAAGAAAGAGAAGATACAAGTCACCAATAGCAGGAATTAAATAGGCTAAAATGCCACAGATTCTGCAGTTACTACAGCAGTAACTGAATACAAGCAACTTTATATTACCAGGATTCAGCAATTTGGAAGATAGAGAGGTATTCCTTGAAAACTATCAGCTATCTAAACCCAGTGAATATGGACTAGCCCCATAGCCAGAAAATTAATTTCATCTGTAATTTTAAATCTCCTATAAAAGAAATATCTAGTTCCAGATGGCTTCAATGAACAATTTTATCAAACATATAACAAATTAACACCAATTGTGTCCAATCTCTAGAAATCACAATGGACACAAAGCACCTTCCAGCTCATTTTATAAAGCCATTACTATGCTGATACCAAAACTTGGCAAAGAAAGTAAATAAAAAGAAAATTGCAAACCAATAGATCTTATTAATGTTACGCAAAATACTCAATAAAAATGAGCACATGGGGTCTGATAATATATTTTGAAAGGAATTAGAGACCTCAATGAAATGGGATTTACTCTAGGTGTGCAAGCGTGGTTCGTGCTAGAGCCTCCATCAATGTAATTCATGATGTCAACTCCATAAAGAGATGTAGCTGTGATGACTCTGTTCCTCCTGGCACTGTCTTTAGTGCCAGGATCCTGCTCAGTGGATCAGGATAACCCAAAGGGGTCTTCTGGCTGAGGAACATGCTCTTTCAATTAGGGGTCTTTGTGAGATCCTGTTGTCATTCAACCATGTACTGCATTCCTACCAAGTGCAAAGCTCTGTCTACTTTTATCTTAATTTTTATTGTTGTCTTTACTCAAATGAGGAAAGGGATTCAGGGAATGAAAGTAATTTGCCCAATGTTGTACTATTATCACACAGAGTTGCTTATAACTAACATCAACCTCATAGTCATGAATATTTTGCTAACTTTGAGAAGTGGGCCTTGGGCACAACTGCTCCTTACGGAAACTGGAAGGAAATGTGAAATGGGGAGACCCAAATCCCTCCCGTCATCAATGAGAAATAGAAGTCCAGGCACAGGATTTCCTTCATGGGAATCGGGGAAATGCCACCAACACAGAGTATGCCAAATTATACAAATTATGAGCCAGAGAAAATTCCATTAAAAATCCAAATGCCTATTTATCTGAGTAAGTTACATATCCTATCTAAATTATGTTCTTTAATATTTTAGTGGATAAACACAACCAAGAAAGCAAAGAAAATTCGAACATGCAAAATGATTCATTCATCTAGTATTCTGACATGCTAACAAATCAGCCCTTGTCATTTTCCTTCTAGTTTATTTTCATATGCTATTTTTTTACGAAGTATTCACTAAGTTGGAGATCTCAGTCCCGGGACCCGTATGCCTTTGTTCCTCTTCCAGTACCTTCATGTGTGTGGAGTGGTCTCAGCATGGTTGTGGCTGGTTCCGGAGGTCTTCGGCTGCTGGGCCTCTGCTCAGGGTGGGGAGGGAAACTCAACCCGCCCCCCCTCCAAGGGACCCCAAGGAGGACAGCCAGGCATGGAGGCAGGAAACTCTGCGCTGTTTTCTGCGGGAGCTGGGTTTTATAGCCTCTGGGCCGTGGCCATTGATGGGATTACACAGCGCTGAGATGGGATTCCAGTAACACATTGATGGGATTGCCAGGGCTAAGATCTCCAAGTCTGCTCGGATCAGGGCTGAGCATCCTCCATCCAGATCCTCCATCTTCCAGTAGGCAGGGGTCACACCCACCAATTGCACCCCGCTGGCACAGTGTAATCCCATCAACGGCCAAGACCTTTTATGTCACCAAAACAGATTCTACTCAGATAAGACATGCTTGCTTATTTATAATGAAGCATGTTTGGTTTTAGAATTTTACTAGTCAATGAAATTCTATGCTTTCCTTTTCAAATTTTTTTCTTTGAAATTTCATTTAAAGGAAAATAAAAATAAAGTTACCATGACATACAATACTGTCAATCATAGGGTTTCATGCATTCAACGTTCCAACACTGCATCCCACACCAAAGTGTCTGCCTCTCTCCATCATTAGTTCAGGGTCCCCTTCCCAACACCCTCTCTCCATCCTCCCCACTATGGTAAGCTCAGTTCTACTGATGAGTTCTCTGATTCTGTTCATTTTGGCCACTTGGTATGTCATTACTATGTTTGCTTTTTTTTTTTATATCTAAAGTATGAGAGAGTTCATTTTGTGTCCATCCCTCTGCTCACTTAGCATGGCACTCTCCAGTTTCATCCACCTAGTGACAAATTTCATGACTTAATCTTTCCTTATAACTGAGTAGTATGCCATGGCGTATAAATGCCAGTTTCTTTATTCAGCCATCTGTTCCTGAATAATTGGGTTGATTCCAGATTTTGGCTATTGTGAATAGTGCTAAAATTTCTTTTTGTTTTAGATTATATGGTAAACTTAGATATCAAGAAGTCATGAGTGATAATAGATAAGAGTGTGCCTATTGCTTTGGTATTGAAAGATACTTGTAAATTCTTTTCTAAAATAGCTTTTCAAACTTTACATGGTTATCAAGAAGATAAGAACAGACACTACACTTGATCTTAGCCAAAAGGTGGAGATGTGAGTCTCCTGCCACTGTGCCTGGCTGTCCTCACCAGGGCCCCTTGGAGGAGGGTGAGTTGAGTTTCCTTCCCCACCCCGAGCAGAGCTCCAGCAGCTGAAGACCTTCGGTTCCAGCCACAGCCATGCTTAAAACCACTCTCCACACGTTCGGACAAGCCTCACACATGAAGGAACCAGCAGAGGAACCCAGGTGTGCGGGACCCGGGGCGTAGATCTCCAAGCCTGCTCGGACTGGGACTGGGGCCTCCTCCACCCAGATCCCCCATCTTCCAGGCGTTACACCCACCAACTGCCCCCGGTGCCGTGTAATCCCATCAACGGCCAAGACCCAGAGACTATAAAACTCTGCTCCTGGAAACGCGCAGCCACAATTGTGGCCACGCGACATTTCATTATCTAGTTCTTACTCTGGAGAACCCGGCAGGCTACCAAAAGTATCCTGCCCACACAGCAGAGTCTGGCAAACTCCCCGTGGCGCATTCAGTATGCCAAAAACCAGTAACAATGATGGGCCTCATTCTCCTCACCCTGAAAGAGCCTCGAATGTGGCACTTTTTAAAATCTCAGGGCTAGGACGAAGGAGCCGTTACTGGGGCCTGCTCGAGGCAATCGATGATCAACAGGATGACAGTGATAGGAAATAAGAGTTTTTAGTTAAAAAGAGGAAAAAGATATAGCACAGAGCACAACTGATGCAATAAAAACCCGAGGAAGATGCAGCGCTCACAGAGGCTGAAGACAGCAGGACAGCGCCGAGCTCAGAGTCACAGGGGCCGCAAGCACCCCTGGGAGCGAGCCCCGAGCACAGCGCAGAGCAGCGGCCCTGATGCTGCTGGGTGCACCCCCAGCAAAGGCACCCTGTTCACGGACGTGTGTTCATGCCCGCAGGTTACTGAAGAAGGGTCGGGGTGGGGTGCTGGGGCCATACTCTAAGCTGTGGGGGGTCCCCCACGAGAGACCCAGAACCAAAGCCTCCAACAGCAAACTGAGCAGCCAGTCACGCGGGGGAGTGCCCTGGAGGACAGATGAGCCAGGCCAGACCTGGAGGTCCAACCCTTGGTCGCAGATGAGACGGATGCCCAGTCTTGCCCACGAATTCTAATATATACACAGGAAAAATGGGAAGGAATCTTCTTTTACCAAAGCCGTTTGTCATCAAATACCACGAAAAATACCATTAACCACAGCGTTCGTTTTCCCTCCAGTAGCAAACCCCGGCCGAGACGGAGAATGGCTTTGACGTACCTCTAACAGGTAAGGCTTCCCCTCAGACAGGAACAGCAGAGCCTCGACCTCCTCGTGGAGGGGCAGCAGTGGGCTGGAGGGGGCGATGCTGATGGGCGGCCGTTGCTTAAAGTTGCCAGGAGCTTTGGGAGACCAAGGACGTAAAACCCACTTACCAGCTGTTCCCCCAAGAAACACATCTCCACACGTGCGGGAGTGCCTCTCGGGGGTCACTCGTGCTGCTGCACACTCACTGCCCTTCTCTCGCGGGGCCGAGGCCCAGACAGGAGCCAGTGTCAGCTACGTTCAGCGCCTGAGCTGCAGCTGCAAGTGTTGGAACTCCTAGGCTCCCAGTGTTCTCAGGCCAAGACCATCTTTCGGGAGGTGAAACTACGAACAGCCTAACAATCATGCCCACGGCGTCCCTGAAGGCCCTTTGTTCTTCAAAACGGACCTCCAAGGAAGGTCATGCCACAGCCTGTCCGTGTGGAGGGGCCGCAGGCGAACAGGGCCCGCCCGGCTGTGGCCATCAGAGCTGAGGAAGTAAAGCTCCTCACGCCTGTCCTGCCCACTCCCGGCTCCCCTCAAACACTGCGGAGTCAAGAAACACCTTCAGATCAGGGAGCGACGCCGGGATTTTTCTAGATCCTGTTTCCATCCTGTAGCCCTTAGCCCCAAGGCTGCGAGGTGATGTGGGCACGAGCCCTCGCAGGGGTGTGGGCGCCCAGGTTGGCTGAGAGCTGGACTCCAGGCAGCCAGGTTGAGCACTGTCGTGGGAAGCCGGGCGCCTTGTGGCCGGCTCTGCTCTGCTGACACTGTCCCCGTGGGGGTAGCCGTGGCAGCATCCAGAACAGTGGGGGAGCCCGAGCTACAGGTCCTGGCACTGAGCCACGTGCCACGTTAGGGTGACACCTGAGAGTCACATACATCCCCAGACATTCTTCACACCTTTACAGTGACAAATGCTTTTATAGTCCCGGCGTCCTCCTCCTCCTTAGGCCTATAGGTTGATTCTGATGGTCCCACTAGGTCGGCAACAGGGGGGAGGGGTGTTGTCAGAAGGACCAAGTGGCTGGGTCACATTCAGGGGGCGAGGACTCGAACCCGCAGCACTACTTCCCTACTGACTATGGCTGCACTGGCCGCACTCCGAACGTGCCTTTAATCCTGGTGTGGTCTTCCTCATGCCCCTTAACACCCCCCCACAGCACCGTGGTCACTTTCTCCTGCGACAGGCCGGCCAAACAAGGAGACCACGATTCTATACGAGGTTTATATAATCACGGGCATGTATCTTTTGGATGGAGTAGTTCAGTGTGTAGAACGTCTTCAGGACTTGGTGTCTATGCTGGTTTCCTACTTCGTAATGACATTTAAACCCCCAACTTCCAGTAATACGTGTTTCACTGCGAGTGTCCCTCCTGCTTTGGTGCACGTGCGCTTCTCCTGTCTACCTTCACTGAGACCCGACTGTCATCGAACTGGGGACCAGTTCTGGGTATTGTCCGCAAACAGAAGTGCAAATCCCTTCGTCTCCTGGAATAAGGATCTCTCAGGATGGACCCTGGCATTCTTGTCTCGTGTGTCCATGCACATACAACAACTCAGGGCCTGATCTGCAGTGGACAGTTTGCTCCGGTGTCTCAGCTTTCCTCTGATAAGAGGCTCTTCCCCGCCCCCCCTGCTCCCCCCAGCCACCCTGTGAAACTGCTGGGTCAGGCAACTGCCCTGGATCTCAGATCCTGAGGAAAACTCCTTTTCCACTGTGGCCCCCAATGTGGTGTGAGCAACAGCACCTGGGCTCTGGCCTTCCTGACAAGCGCATCCTACAGGCAAGAGACGCAGCACGCAGAGGAGCCACTCCAGCGCTCCTCCACTACGGGACAGGCGGACGGGGTCCTGGCCCCTCCCGGCCGTCCCGAGGGGGCTGCAGGGAGCTCTGTGCCCTCTGCCCTCGCAGGCTTACCGACATTGCGCTGGGAGGAGACGTCCGAGAGCAGGACGAGCAGCGCCACGGTGTTGTGGAGATTCCCGAACTCTCGCGCCTGCGCCGAGCTCCAGCGGCGGATCTGTGGTTGGGGAAAGGGAGGGGGCGTTGGTGACTTTAGCGACAATGGGTAGAGGGAGGCGAGGACATGCTGGACAGGCAGGGGAGCGGCCCTGTCCCAGAGGGGCACGGACTCGGCGTCTAAAATCAGCCTGCTAAGATGCTCCCCGGGGCGGCCATGCCAGGGAACTGCCCTGTCCCCGCCCACTGGGCCATGTGCCTGTGGCAAGTCAGTTCCTCACTGTGACCCTGCTGACCGTCCTGGCTAATGGCAGAGATAAGGCTGCTGATGCTGGGGACCAAGTGAGGCCTTGATCCTGGGAGGCGATGAGCCCCCACAATGCAAACTGACACTCACTGTAGAAAGAACAAAACTGCGATCTGTTCTGTGTCTACCCGAGGGCTCCCTGGTGGTGCCCAGGAGTGTACTCCTGTACTCCTGGCAGCTGCTGGGCAAGCGGACCGGCAGGTCAGTGTGAGGGTGCAAGGCCGTGGTGCTGCTGGACCCCAGCAGGTGATGCTCAGCTAACCCGACTGCCTGACGCTGGGGGTCAAGGCCTCGCTGGGAGAAAACTGGTGGGCAGCCTCTGTACTGCATGCACTCCATCCCCCAGCCGTGACTGGAATCAGTACGTTTACTGTCCAGTATCCGCTGAGCCCCATGCGGAGGAAGAGGCGGAAGTGGAAACCAGGCATTCACCCACAGGGCAGAGACTGAGCGGCCTGCTGGGGCCCGGTGGAGGGTGGAGGTTGCAGGGAGCCTCGTAGATGAGTGAAATGTCCCCTGACAATGGGCCACTGACCAGGGAGGAGCTGAGTCCTGCACTCTGCCTGGGGATAGGCCCGAAGTTGCATCCGTCAGTGGGGCGAGCCCTGGGCTCGACAGCTCTGCCTGGCACGGGACAGGCACGCCCTGGATGGCCCCAGCCATGCCACCACCACAGGTGCACACACTCTGCCTTTTGGACCAAAAGCAGCACAGGGGAGGGGAGAAATACGCACCAGGGAACTTGAGACTAGTCACTGCTGGATGACAAAACCCTAGGAGGGGGCCAGAGGGCTAGCACAGAGGGCGGGATGCTGGACTTGCACGCGGCTGACCTGGGCTCGACCCTGGCGCCCTCTCTGGTATCCCGAGCACTGCCAAGTAGTGATCCTTGAGTGCAGCGCCATGAGTAAGCCCTGAGTGTGGCCCCCAAACGCCAAACCAAAAAGCCCCAAGGACCGAGGGTGGGCTCTGCATGCAGGAGGCTCAGCACTGCTGGGAGCAGGGCGCAGCCTTGAGTCCTGCGGGATGTGAGCCCTGCCCCCCAGAAACCCCACTCTGTCATCACCACAGCGTCCACGATTCCCTTTCTTTCTCCGGCGCGCAGCCTCATGTTTGACTCCGGCTTTGTTCCTGGCATCCTGCGAGCAGCTGCCTCCACTCACAGCCTCGCGCTTAGCCCAAAGAGCGGAGGAGGGTGGCGGGGAGGGAAGAGCCCAGTGACCCAAGTGCCCCCGTGGACGCTGACCTCTCCTCTCGTGACGCTGGGTCCTGAACGTGACTGGGGCTCTAGTTAGTCATCTGCACGGGTCATTATTAAACCCTACAAGGGAGCTGTGAGACTCGAATAACAAAGCATTTTCTAGTCGACGGAGCGCTCTCACCTAAATTCTTATTAACGTAGATGCCGGGGCCAGGGCGACAGCCCAGAGAACTGTGGGTGGGAAGCCTGGGTGTGATCCTCGGCACCGTGAAGTCCCCCAATACGGCTGGGAGCAGCCACGGAATCCCACGGGGCGCACCCCAGATGCAAACAAACATTTACCAACTACTGGAAGGGAGAGAGAAGAGCCCCAAGTGCGTGGGCCGTGGCCGCGGTGGACGTACCTGGTTGTTCTGCCGCGTGGTGCCCAGGAGGAAGCTGATCATGTGTCGCAGGGCCGAGTGCCTCAATAGCAGGTCCCCCGCCCGGATCCCTTGCTGCCACAAACAGTGAGAAAGGCGCATGACACTCCTGCCCGCACAAGCGTTTTAAGCAGTTGAGCAAGAACAAACCATTCATCTACGTGGAGACAAACGCAGTCATCTACACGGAGACAGGTCTTGTTTACAACTGAAGGCAAAGGATTCAAGATTGAAAAGACTCACACTGCGTCGTGGCAGTGACTGAAAGTGCGACCCTCAATGGTTCCAGCACGGTGAGGAAATGCCCGCCCACCACCGACCCAGAATTCTCAGGAGTCACATAATGCACAAGTTAAGATTCTTTGAGGAAGAAGCACGAGGAAATGAAGGACCAGCTGAAGTTCCCATCTGCGCAGGACGGGAACTGAGCCACACGGCTCGGCAACAAAACTGAAGCGACCCCTCTCGTCCTTTCAATCAGC
>JAOXYA010049667.1:0-12259 GCA_028565675.1 Sorex palustris | reverse complement strand
TCTCCAATGGAGACGTTACTGGGCCCGCTCGAGCAAATCGATGATCAACGGGAGGGCCTTTACCTTTACCTTCACCTATGAGATCTGATGTATTCTATGCATTCTATGTATCTGATGCAACTCATTACTTTCTGCATAATAGCATTGCCAGCTATATTCACCAATTTTGTGTCCTTAAGATATATATCTGAGGGATCATTTTTTTCTTTCTGTTACTGTATGTGTTTACCTTGTTTTTCCAGCAGAAAGTGCTGTGATATTGGTTTAAATAACTGTACTGGTTTTATTTCTTTCTTTGTTTTTATCCCTTTGGTTGTGTGAGAGGAGTGTGATTTGAGATAGAAAAGGAGATTTTTTCAATAGATGGACTGGCCTGGTATAAGAGTTTCACAGTCTCTTATTTTTACAATCAGATATTTTCTTTGTCTGAGGTCAGTATATTCTTCCAGAAAAACAAAGCAAATGCCACAAAAGCCTAGCCCTGATGGCCCAGGGTTTCTCTGCCTGCTAAAATTGCCCTTGTTCAGAGATTAATCACAGCTTCCAGTCTTAGCTCCCAGTCTCAGATGATTGGAAAGGATACTTGCTCAACAGTGTCCCACTAGGGTCTTGCCCCTAATTTGTTTCACAGTGATTCCAACCTCTTTAGGGAAGCAGCAGAAACTCCAATTTCCTGGTCCTATACTGACACCATGGACTTTCAGCCAGCTGCCATCTCCAAAAATGCAAATCCTTCAAGATGAAGAGAGTACAGTGAGTAGGGCATGTGCCTTACATGTAGCTGACCCAGGTTCAATCCCCAGTATCCCATAGGGTCCCCTGAGTCTTCTAGGAGTGAACCCTGAATGCAGAGCCAGGAGTAATACCTGAGCATCACTGGGTGTGACCCAAAACAAAACAAAAAATACAAAGGCTTCGACCTGCCAGCAGGCAATAAACTGTTAAGCAGGTTTCTGGTATTTTAAAGGAACGCTTTTCCTAACTTGGTCTATTCCTTCAAAATTTTGTCACCATATTCTTGTTTCTTTTTTTAAGTGAAAGATTTCTCTTTATAGGAAAGGGAAAGCCATTCCCGATCACTACCAATATTTCCAAATATGTCATCTATCCCTACAGAAAAGAAGTTCAGGAGGCAAAAAGTAGTGAAATAGAAGAGGGAGGGCAAGAGAGTCTTTGAGGTAGAAATAACTCCTTCTACAGCTGTCAGGATCCAAGAAAATATTAGAGGTAGAACCTCAGCTGAAACTGTGGAATTCAATTTAAGGATGCTTGCTTACCTTCAGTTATTTTCATAAGGGTTCTTCCGATTCTGTTCACCTCCCAATTCTCTCTTGTATGCAGAATTATCTTCTATATGAAAGAGGCCCTATTGTCAGTGGGATCCCTATAAACAGAATAAGCCCGTCTTTCTAGTATCAAGCTAATCACTGTTACCTGTCACTGTCCTCCCGTTGTTCATTGATTTTCTCGAGCAGGCCCAGTAACGTCTCCACTGTGAGACTTGTTGTTACTGTGTTTGGCATATCGAATATATCACGAGGAGCTTGCCAGTCTTTGCCATCCGCGCGAGATACTCTTGGTAGCTTGACGGGCTTGCCCAGAGGGAAAGTCGGGTTGGCCATGCGCAAGGCAAACGCCTTACCGCTGTGCTATCGCTCCAGCCCTCATCTAATAAATAGAATAAATAGGAGACTCGATAAAAGACAAAAGCAAAAACACTTTATGGTCTCCTGAAAATCAGAAGCACGCACACACAAAAAAACGTTTTTAAAGAATTTTTTTGTTCCTTACCACTTCTGGGAATATATCCGGAGGATGCAAAAAAGCACAGTAGAAATGACACCTATACCTATATGTTCATTGCAGCACTGTTCACAATAACCAAAATCTGGAACAACCTAAGTGCCCTAGAACAGATGACTGGTTAAAGAAACTTTGGTACATGTACACAATGGAATACCATGCAGCTATTAGGAAGATGAAGTCATGAAATTTGCTTATAAATTGGTAGACATGGAGAGTATCATGCTAAATGAAATGAGTTAGAAAGAGAGGGACAGAAATAGAAGGACTGCACTCATTTGTGGAGTATAAAACAACACAACATGAGGCTGACACCTAAGGATATTAGACACGGGGCAGGAAGATTGCTCTATAGCTGGAAGCTTGCCTCATGAGTGGAGGGGTGAAAGCAGCTGGAATAGGGAAGGGATCACTAAGAAATTGATGGCTTGAGGAAACGGTTGGGATGATGTGTGCTGAAAGTAGATAAAGGACCAAACATGATAACCTCTCAGTGTCTGTATTGCAAACCATAATGCCCCAAAGTAGAGAGAGAGTTTGTGGAATATTGTCTGCCATGGAGGCAGGGGAAGGATGGGAAAGGGAGTTTATACCGGGAATATTGGTGGTGGGGAATGTGCACTGGAGGAAGGATGGGTGTTTGATCATTGTGTGATTGCATCCCAAACATGAAAGCTTGTAACTATTAAATAAATTAAAAAAAAACAATTTTATTGCTCTTTCTATGAAGAAGCGTCAAAACAGTCATCGTGGAAAAAATAAAAATTGTATTATACTTGGTAACTCTTTCAAGTGTCATTATTTCAACGTTAAGCAGTATAAGAAGGCACAAAGAAAGAGCTTACTTAGCCTCTTCCTCACTATAATATCTGCTCCAAGATCAAACCACCTCAGAGAGATCCCTGGGGAAAATCAGAGCAAAATGGCACCTTGGGTAAGAGCCGTTTTTCTCAGTCATTCAGAGCAAGAACACTCCTTGCTAAAGGAGACCTTTAGCCTCCTTATAGCCCCCTTCCTATTTTTCAATAAGGTAAGAGAGAGTTCATGAGGTCAGATAACCCACCTACATTTGAGTGATTAGCTCAGGTCCTGTAGTTAAGTAAGTGTCAAAACCAAGGCTGAACTCCTACCCTAACCTTGGCATGCGACCTTTCCCAAGAGGTCACATGTGACTCAATGACAGTGCAGAGTTCTCTGCTCCAAAACCAGACACATCACATTTTGGAACTCATAAACTGTTCTTTAATAACCAAAATTTGTATTTTCATTATCTTCAGTGTATAGAGTTGGCCCATGTGCCTCTTTTTATGAGGTAGAGGGGAGCCGGGGAGGGAGAAGACTGATGACTTCACCACAGACCATGCAGTGAGTCAGAAGCTGAGGCAACTCCCCAGCTCCCTGATTCCTGATTTTTCTTTATGTTTCTGAGTCAGCTGAGCTGTCAGCCTCTCCTGCTATAAACACACCCCAGAGAAGTTAAACAATGAGGCTGCTTATTTGACAAAGACCTACTTCTCTTCTGAGTGTATCTTCATTGTCTCTTTCTTCACTTGAAGAGTTTCTGCAGTTGGCTAAATGAAAAATGGGCAAAGAAGATGTCCATGAAAAGTTCTTTTAAATGATCTTGCTTCTTTCTCTTATTAAGAAAGATAAGTCTGCCAAAGTCTCAGGGTACAACAGAGTTGAGGAAGCAAAGGTCCAAGTTAGCAGCATCTGGAGCTGAAGCAATAATACAGTGAGTAGGGCACTTGCCTTGCAAGAGGCAGACCCAGGTTTGATCCCTGGCATCCCATATAGTCTTCTGAGCCCACCAGGCACAGTTCCTGAGTGCAGAACCATAAGTAAGCACTAAGCCTCTCCCAGTGTGCTGCCTTACCACCACCAAAAAAAAAAAGGAAGGAAAAGCTCCATCTTAGCAGATTCACCTTTATTTGATCATTCCAGGGAGATGACCCAGAAGTGATCTACTTTGGAAAGGAAATTGCCATGTTTCTAACACAATTAAACCTGGAGTGCATGAGATAGCCATAAAGGAGGAAAATAATCTTATTTTTTCCTTCAATTCGTGTTCCCTAAACTGTAGTGTACTTCTTCATGATACAAGTATTTGGGACTTACTTCTAAAGAAAGTTGTGTGTGTTGGGAGAGAACCAAATACCTGGGCATCTACCTTTTGAATAGACCTTGGCATCTCACATAGGTCCCACATCCCTATTACTACTTCTGACTTGGGTGGAGTAGGGGTTAAGGGTGTAGCAGCTAGTCACTCAATTTTCCTCAAAGGTTTTTTCTATTCCACACAAAGCTGGAATGTTGAAGATGGTGTATGCTAAAGTATCTCCTTAAAAAAAGTGGAAATAAAAGAGTAGCTTATAGTGAAACCGGTTTATAAAGAGAAGGGTTTTGGAGACCCTCCTTTGTGTACATGGAGCTACCCAAAGTCCAGAGGAAGGAAAGGAAGGCCCAGCATGGGGCAAAAGTGCCATCTCCAGACACTAACGCCTTGTCTCTCCATTGCACTCTTCTGTGAAACAGCTTTCTTCTTTCCTCAGCTGCTGATTCTAGGACACCAAAATTAATCAGGGAAGAAGGAACAAGCTTCTGAACATTTGCTGTTCTACCTAATCCAGTGCCACATTTGTGTAAACATCAGTTGCAGACAGTAAAAGTGAGAGGGAATTTGGAAGGTGGCTAATAATAAAAAAGAGGCCAGTTCTTTTCAACTGAATCCCAAGAGAGCTTGGTGATAAGATGGTTGTGATTTGAGTGGAAACAGCTAGAAAAACAGGTCAGATTGGAAAATTTACTGTGTTTCATTTAATTTATATATTCAACAAAAAGTTTTTTAGTCCCTATAAAAACTATGTGCTAGGTTACATGTAGCCTTGTAAAGACTTTAGAAGTCACAAGATTCATCCTTGTGCTTGTCTGAGGATCAGTCAGACAAACACAGCAGGGAATACAATTGAGACAACTCTACACAGGAGCCACTTCTAACAGGCCACAGATCAGAGCAAGATCTCCTTGACGTATTAAAATTAGGACATTTCCCATAAAAATCTGCATTCCTAACTTATCTTTAAAATCAGACACATGGCAAAAATGGACTTATATTCTCTAATGGCTACCCTTATCAGGAGCCAAGAAGAAGCTTTTCCTTTAGGAGGAAAGAGCACTGTCCAATCCTCCACAATCTCCACCACTCCTAATTGTCTCCTCTGGGGACACTTTCATCCATTCAAATTAACTGCCCTGCAACTTGTCACATTTTAATTAAAGACTTGTGTAGCACTGTAGCAGAGTAGCACTGTTCTCCCTTTGTTCATTGATTTGCTCGAGTGGACACCAGTAACGTCACCATTGTGAGACTTATTGTTACTGTTTTTGGCATATTGAATACGCTGCCACGGGGAGCTTGCCAGGCTCTGCCATGCAGGCAGGATTCTCTCGGTAACTTGCCAGTCTCTCCGAGAGGGACAGAAGAATCAAACCAGGGCCAGCCTCATGCAAGGCAAGCACCCTACCCACTGTACTATCTATCGCTCCAGCCCAATGACTTGTGTAAAAGCACATACATAAAAGAGTATCTACCCTAGCAGGGAGATGAAGGATGAATAAGATTTTCCCAGGTGATGAGGGGTATGGAGGGAGTAGCTTAGAAGAGTAGGGAAACAGTATGTGCCCAAAGATAACGCCTGGGAGGTTAAAGCAAGCAGATTCTGTGCTTGAGAGAGAGTGCCAATCTGTGAGAGTTGAGAAAAATTATAAAGGTAAATGGGGAAGTCATCATATTTTATGATGACTTTAATATATGATGTCATTAATATATAGGGCTCTATGTCTTAGTTATGCCTAAAAAGACACTGAAGGGTTTGAAGAGGATAATGACCTCCATTTGATTGATTGGTTTTTGGAAGCAATTCAGATTGCTATGTGGCGAGCAGATTTGAGTGAACATGACTGAGTTTAAAATGAGCATTTTAAATGTTGACTCACTCACTGGCCCTGCTCTATTGATTCCTGACTAAATCTCCAAGGAGATGCAAACCAAGCAGCTAAAATTCATGGAAACACCAGTCCTCCACCACTCCCAACCCCCACAGCTGAAAACTCCAGGTGCTCTCAGGCGTCGGGTGGGCTGAGTATCCACCCTGTCCAAGCCCCAGCAGTCACACCCACACCCCACTGCTGCAGCTATACTGAGGGCTCAATTCCCCCACTTCACGAATATTCTCTGCAGAGACGCCAAGCTGTGAATAATTTCAGGTTCCCCAGTGCCCAGGCTAAGAACTCTGATGTTTCTCTATGTCCAGTTGGATAACCTTCCCCAAGTTCCTGTAGATCCAGAAGTCAGGCAAGTCACCCACCTCCTACAGCCACCCTCTGTCAATGCATTGGCTCAGACCACAGATCCTGAAAGCTGTACTACTCCTCCTATTCCCCAATACTGAAATTCCAGTAGAAGTACAGCAAATTAGAAGGGAAAGTAACACTGAAGCCTACTAAACTCAAAAAACAAAAATAAGGGAGATCCACCACAGGCGCCCACACAGCCCCAGCCTTTCCTGTGCACAGGTGGGTCCATCTGTGCGCCCTTGTCCTGTCCCACCCAGCACTCCTGATCCCCTGCCACAAGGGCAGCTGCCTGAGGGCACTCACCAGAGTTCCTCCACGTGTGCCCACCCAGATCCCGCCTTTCCTCTGCACAGACCCTTGGCCACAGGTCTGTGAACTAGCATCCCGACAGACTGGAGGTGTGGCCTCCACTATAGGGGCATGGCCTTCTCAAAATTGGCCGTGGCCTTCTGTGAGGCTGAGGCCGCTCACACAGCCACAGTTATACATATCACTCCCAGCAATCTTGACTCACATCCCAACCTTTATCACTTAATTCTGTGGAAAAAGTCCTGGCCACCTCAAACACAATACAACAATAATCCACCAGCCTATTTCAATTCCAACAAAAGACCAGTGTACACAAGAAGCTGTACAAGCCCAATATAAAAGAGCACTTCCTCCAACGCTTCAATAGATGCCTATGAGTAGCCACAGAATAATGTCTGAGAGAAAGGACATATTCTAGAAGTGGAGAAGGGTGACCACCATCGATGGACCTTATTCAGAATCCTTCACCACAATAAGAGGGAACAGTGCTAGGAAACTTGAAGGCTTTACTTCTATAAAACCTCAACAACATGAGAAAACAGAGCAAATTTCCACTATGAAAAGAGAATGAAGAAAAGAGTCCCGAATTCTCAACAGGGGTTACCCACAAATATGATCTCTCCGATAAAGAATTTCGAGATGAAAGTCTGAAGATGCTCAAGGAACTCAAAGAATTAATGGAGCAGATATCCAGAAAATTAAAGGAAGAAATGAAAGAAAAAACAGAATGGAGTGTCGAGAAAATACAGGAAGAAATAACAACAGATATAAAAAAAAAGTTACAAAAAGAACTATCACAAATAAAGGATTTGGTAGATTAAATTAAAAACTCAGTGGGTGCCCTCAGCAATAGAATGACTACAGCTGAATATAGAATTAGTGACTTTGAAGATGAGCATCAGAAAACTTACAGGCAACAACAAACAATGGGAAAAAAACTCAAAATAGCTCTAAGGAGAACCAGAAAACTAGAGAATGACTCCAAGAGAAACAATATTAGAATCATCAGAGTACCGGAAGGACAGGGAGACAACTACAATAAAAAAGCCACAGTGAAAGAAATCATTGCTGAAAAGTTCCCAGAGTTATAGGATACAGGAACCCAGATCCAAGGAGCCAGAAGGGTGCCAGCTATAAGAAACTAATAAAAGCATTCCAAGGCAAATCATAGTCAGAATGATGCACGCCATGGATAGAGAAACAACACTGCAAGCATCAAGGTCAAAGAAGGAAATCACATACAAAGGAGCAACCCTTAGATTCACAGCGGACCGATCAGAGGAAACCCTGTGAGCCCAAAGACAATGACGGGATATAGTGAAAAAATCAATGAAATGAACACCTCACCAAGAATGCTTTATCCAGCTAAACTCTCACTCAAACTTGATGGAACAATACACAATTTTATAGATAAACAACAACTCAGGAACTTCATAGACTCAAAATCAAACCTTAAAGAAAGACTAAAAGGGCTCCTATAATTCAAGAAGGAAAACACCCATAAGCACAACAAATTCTTACAGAAAGATAGCACAAAACCTCATAACAATAATCTCTCTCAATGTCAATGGTCTAAAAGCACCAATCAAGACACACAGAGTGGCAAAATGGATCTAGAAACTGAAACCAACATACGGCTGCCTACAAGAAACTCATCTAAACATTTAGAGCAAAAACAGCCTCAAAGTTAAAGGATAGAGAACAATCCTGCAAGCAAACAACTCCCTCAAAAAAGCTGGGGTAGCCATACTAGTATCGGACAACATAGACTTCAGATTGAAAAAGATTAGAAGGGACAACAAGGTCTATTTTCTATTTATCAAGGTATATGTACAACAGGAAGAAATCACACTCCTAAATATATATGTACCTAATGAGGGACTGGCTAAATACATAAAACAACTATTAACAGGAGGACATTAGCAGCAATACAATAGTATTTCAAGGAGGACATTACCAGCAATACAGAGACTTCAATATCGCCTTATTACCTCTGTATAGATCAATAACAACAAAATTCATTAGGGAAACACTGGCTTTGAAGAAAGAAATAGAATAGAGAGGGCTAACGGATCTATACGGGGTTTTAAACCCCCCCAAAAAAATAATACATGTTCTTTTCCAGGGCGCAAGAACATTTTCCAAAATAGACCACGTGCTGGGTCACAAAACATACCTCAAAAGAATCAGAATGATAGAAATTGTATCAACTATCTTTTCAGACTATGATGCGCTAAAGATAGAAGCAAATCACACTCAGACGCAGAGAACCAAATAAACACCTGGAAATTAAAAAACTCAATGTTGAACAATGAGTGGGTCAGGAAGGAAGTCAAGGACAAAATCAAAAGATGCCTGGAAACAAATGAGAATGAAGACATGAGCTACCAGAGTTTATGGGACGCAGCTAAAGCTATGTTAAGAGGAAAATTTATAGCTTTGCAAGTATTCCTCAGGAAGGAAGAAGGGGCCTACATAGATAACTTCACTTCACAGGTCAAGATCTTAGAAAAAGACCAACAGAAGGAACCCAAACCTGGCCTAAGGAAAGAAATAACAAAACTTAGAGCAGAAATTAATGACATGGAAAAACCCAAAAAACAATCTGAAAGGTCAATGAAACCCAGAGCTGGTTCTTTGAGAAAATAAACAAGATTGATAAACCACTAGCAAGACTCACAAAGAAATAGAAACAGAAAACCCTAATAAACCATATCAGAAATGAAAAAGGAGACATCACAACAGAAACTAATGAAATTCAAATAATCGTCAGAGACTATTTTGAAAGTCTGTATGCCATTAAACAAGAGAACCTAGAAGAAATGGTAAATTCCTGGATTCCTACAATCTCCCAAGACTGAGCCAAGAAGACTTGGAATACCTGAGTAGACCCATTCATATTAAGGATATTGGAACTGTAATCAAAAGTCTTCCCAAAAAGAAAAGCCCAGGCCCACATGGATTTACTAGCGAATTCTTCCAAACATGTAAAGACCTGTTCCCAGGTCTCCTCAAGCTTTTCCAGAAAATTGAAAAAACAGGAACACTCCAAAACAGTTCTATGAGGCACATATCTCCCTGATACCAAAAGCAAACAAGGACAGCACTAACAAAAATAATTACAGGCCAATAACTCTGTTGAACACAGATGTGAAGATTCTCAACAAAATATTAGCAAATAGAATACAATAACTCATCAAAAAGATCATACACCACAACCAAGTGGGATTCATCCTGGGGATGCAAGAGTGGTTTAACATTCGGAAATTAACCAACATAATCCATCATATCAACAAAAGTAAAGATAAAAACCTTATGATCATAACAGTGATGAAAAGAAACCTTTTGACAAGATCCAGCACCTTTTATAATGGAAACTCTCACCAAAATGGGTTTTGAAGGAACTTTCCTCAAGATAGACAAAGCCATATCGACAAACCCATGGCAACCATTATCCTCAATGGGGAAAAAATTAAGGGCTTCTCTCTAAGATCAGGGACAAGACACGGATGCCCACTCTCACGACTTCTGTTCAATATAGTACTGGAAGTACTTGCAATAGCCATTAGGCAAGAAAAAGACATTAAGGAATCCAGATAGGAAAGGAAGAAATCAAGCTACCACTATTCGCAGATGATATGATACTGTATCTAGAGAATCCTAAAGCCTCTACCAAGAAATTCCTAAAAACAATAGATTTGTACAGTAAAGTCGCAGGCTATAAAATTAATGCCCCCAAATCCATGGCTTCCTATATACAAATAATGAGACAGAGGAAAGTGACATGAAAAAAACAATCCTGTTCTCATTCATGCCCCAGAAAATCAAATACCTAGAATCAGCCTAACTAAAGAGGTAAAGGACCCTTAAAATGAAAACTACAAAAAGCTACTCCATGAAATTAAAGAGAACACAAGGAAATGAAAACATATCCCCTGCTCATGAATAGAAAGAATTCATCATGTCACGGTCCTCCCGTTGTTCATCGGTTTGCTCGAGTGGGCCCAGTAGCATCTCCATTGTGAGACTTGTTGTTACTGTGTTTGGCGTATCGAATACGTCACTGGTAGCTTGCCAGGCTCTGCCATGCAGGCGAGACTCTCGGTAGCTTGCCGGGCTCTCCGAGAGGGGTGGAGGGATCGAACTCGGGTCGGCCATGTTGGCTGCGTGCAAGGCAAACGCCCTACCGCTGTGCTATTGCTCCAGCCCAGGAAGAATTAATATCATCAAAATGTCAATACTCCCCAAAGTGTTATACAGATTCAAAGTGATCCCTATAAGGATACCCATGAAATTCTTGGGAAAAAGACATGGAGAAGCATTACCCTCCCCAACTTCAAACTCTACTACAAAGCCTTAATAATTAAAACAGCATGGTACTGGAACAAGTCATGGCTTCAGACCAATGGAACGGGATGAAATATCCTTACACACAACCCCAAATGTATGAACATCTAATCTTTGATAAGGCAGCAAGAAATGTGAAGTGGAACAAGGAAAACCTCTTTAACAAATGGTGCTGGCATAACTGGACAACCACATGCAAAAAAAATGGGTTTAGACCTCAACCTAACATCATGCACAAAAGTCAGATCAAAATGGATTAAAGATCTCAACATCAGGCCAAAATCCATAAGGTATATTGAAGATACTGTCACTGTCACTGTCACTGTCCTTCCATTGTTCATTGATTTGCTCGAGCACGCCCAGTAACATTTTCATTGTGACAATTGTTACTGTGTTTGGCATATTGAATATGTCACGGGTAGCTTACCATGCTTTGCCGTGCGGGCGAGATACTCTCGGTAGCTTGCCGGGCTCTCCAAGGTTGGAAAACCCCTCCACGATATGGAGGCTAACGGTATCTTCAAAGACGACACTCACTGAACAACCAAGTGGAAACAGAAATAAACAAATGGGACTAACTTAAATTAAGAAGTTTCAGCATCCTGGGGCTGGAACAATAGTACATTTAGGGCGTTTGCCTTGCACCTGGCGGACCCGGCTTCGATTCCCAGCATTTCATATGGTCCCCTGAGCACCGCCAGGAGTAATTTCTGAGTGTACGAGCCAGGAGTAACTCTTCTGCATCGCCGAGTGTGACCCCCAAAAAAGAAAAAAAAAGAAGCTTCAACACCGCCAGAGATTCAGTGACCAAAATACAAAGACAATCTATGGAATGGGAAAGGATATTCACCCAATACCCATTAGATGAGGGGTTGATATCAAGGACATACAAAGCACCGATTGAACTCCACAAGAAGGAAACATCCAGCGCCATCAAAAAACGAGGTGATGAAATGAACAGAAACTTTCTCAAAGAAGAAATACGAATGGATAAAAGGCACAGGAGAAAATGCTCTACATTACTAATCATCAGGGAAATGCAGATCAGAACAACAATGAGTTATCATCTCACACCACAGAGACTGGACCAAATCCAAAAGAACAAAAGCAACTGGTGTTGGCGCGGATGAAGTGAGAAAGGGACTCTCCTTCACTGCTGGTTGGTATGCCGACTGGTTTAACCATTTTGGAAAAAGTATGGACAATTCTCAAAAAATTAGAAATTGAGCTCCCATTTGACCCAGCAATTCCACTCCTTGGAATATATCCCGGGGAGGCAAAAATTTATAGTCGAAATGACATCTGCACTTCTATGTTCATTGCTGCACTGTTCACAATAGCCAAAATCTGGAAAAAAAAAACCCGAGTGCCCAAGAACAGATGACTGGTTAAAGAAACTTTGGTACATCTACACAATGGAGTACTATGCAGCTGTTAGAAAAGA
>JAOXYA010049653.1:0-12260 GCA_028565675.1 Sorex palustris | reverse complement strand
GAGGTATTTTTATTTGTATGGTTTAGTGAGATAATAAGCTACAGAGAAATAAAGTAACTTAATCAAGATCACACAACTATAAGATGGCAAAGTTAGCATTCAAAATCAGACTTATTCTCGAGTTTTCTCATTTAAGACAATTGGAGATGCTTTGGCAACTTGGCATTACACCCAATGTTTTGCATTTGCTTTCCTCAGATATATGTTTTCAGAGGCATAAAAGTTAGTGAAAAGCTGAATATTTTTCTAGCATTTTGATACCAGTAGCAGTAACACACTGCTACTGTAACTTATTCTTCAAGCAAGGTTTTTGTATTTTTGGATTGATTTGGGTGTGAATAGATATTATCATTTATTTTTAAAAAATCATATATATTAAGTTCTTCACTTCTCATTTTTTTGACTTTTATCTATTCTTCTTCTTTATTATACTTCCTGTTTTTCAAGTACATTTGTTTCACAGAATGCTTCTGCCATATTCACAGCACCAACCATCAATAAATCTAATCATTTCTCCTTTTCTTATCTGAAATAAAAGCACATTTCTATTCGAATGATTTGGGACCCAAATTTAGTGACATAGAATGACAAGACAAAACTCACTGTGACGTAGAGTAAAATTCATTGTCAACACTGTAACAGCCTCCATTGCTCCTTCAAGATGGCAGGAAGAGAACTCTCTAGGCACGTGGATCACTCTTGGCTAATTTCAGACTCTACTACTCTCCTCATATTAGGAGACTTCAGTGATGAACAATGAGACCATTGTGGTTTCATGGTCTATCATTTTATTGTTTTTCTCTTTATCTTTTGTTTTTTTTTGGGGGGGTCACACCCAGCAGTGCTCGGATTCACTCCTGGCTCCATGCTCAGGGAACACTCCTGGCAGGCTTGGGGGACCAAATGGGGTATCAGGTATAGAACCTGGGTCTGTGCATGCAAGGCAAGTGCCCTACCCATTATATTAGCTCTTACACCCAATAATTTCATTCTTAAGCAGGGAATGACAAATATTTGAAGGTCATTCCATTCTTAAAAAATGATGAATGATTCCATGTCACTTTTGGAATACCAAATGTCTACAATCATTTGTGAACGAGTACATTTTCAGTTGGACTCTGGATGGAAGATGTGGGAGTGGGTCTGTTTAGAAGACTTATATTAGAATAATTCATAACCTTGTGAAGAGGACTTGTGAGTGAAGTTATATATTTTCAGCTTCATATTCGGTTTAGTTTGTAGGGTATTGTGAGGCACATAGTAAATGTTAGGTAAAACTGACCACCCTCCATCCAAAGAAAAAAATGAATACTGCTCTTATGTGATTTTTAGTCTCAGGACTCTTTCTACCAGCTTGTCCTTCAGCTTCTATACACATCATCAAAAATTTCTTCAAAACTTCTACCCCAGTTACTTCTCTTTTTTGGGAGATAGCTTTTGGGTCACACAAAGGGATGCACGGGGGTTACTCCTGGTGCATGCACTCAGTAATTACTCCTGGTGGTGCTCGGGGAATCATATGGGAAGCTGGGAATTGAACCTAGGTTGGCCTTATGCAAAACAAATGCCCTACCCGCTATGCTGTCTCTCCAGCCCTCCCTCCATTGCTTCTTTTTTTTTTTGCTTTGTTTTGTATTTGGGGGGATCACACCTGTGATTGCTCAGAAGTCACTCCCAGTTCAGTGCCTAGTGATCCATGAAGTACTGGAGATTGAAGCTGGGGTTCCCTCAAGCAAAGTGTGCACTCCAGCCCTTGAGCCATCTCCCTAGCCCCAATTATTTCTAATGGATGGTATAAATAGCAGTCCCCAAATATGGTTTATGGGTTATCTTTATGTTTAAAGTAGCTTATGACAAGGTCTTTGAAGGTGTGTAATTTGTCTTTAAAAAAAAAAACCAAGTGCTCTCTTATCCTTAATGTATCTCTGTGGTTGAAGAGGGGAAGTTAATGAATATAAACTCATATCCCTTTAATCATTAACTAAAATCAATGTTCTAGAAATATGTTATGCTATTGAATTAGCTTCTGGAACACTATCCTGTCAGTTTGAAGAGAGCAGTCCCCAAACCTTACCCTAGCCAAAGTTATTTTCTCAAAATCTGAAGAGATGATTACACTTGTTACCTGATTGTTTGATGTACCATTTGAATTAGAAATATGCATTTCTATTATATACCATTCTAAGATATTAGTAGATTTTTTAAAGATAATTTATTTATTATTAGTAGTAGATTTTTTTTTAAAAATATCCTTTTCTTTAACCTGTTATTTTAACTTTCAAAAACCTGCTCGGTCTGATGAGACACTGGCATGTGCAAAAGATTTGGCTCCAACATAGGTGAATTTCCTTGGCCACTCTCTTCAGATACTCAGAGTCACCTTGCCCGAGCAAGTGTCTGATACTTCCTTGGAGACACTCAGTCTTCACCAGTCTGTGCAGTAAAGATCTAACTAAAAGCTTTGTTGCGGCAGCCTCTCCTAATTGTCGGGAGAAGGTCAGTAAGCTCGTCGGCAACAATTAACTACTAATCAGGGTAGTTAATATTAATGTATTATTCTGCTCTAGGATTTTTTCCCTTCCACTGGGATTTCTCCAAGGATTTCTCAGAGGCTTGATTGCCTCCCCCTCCTGTTGATTTTTTAGTCACAATCTCTGCCTTCATCCCATCCAAGCAAGCAGGAAGTGTTATTTCAGTCTTACCTGACAGCACCCTGAGTTACTCTCTTGGTATTAAGCCAAATGGGATCTGCTTTTGGCTTCTAGTGTTTGGGAAGATGAAACTGATCTTGGCACTCATCAGGGACCTTAGAATTCACCCCTAAAAAGACATCCTCCATCACTTTATCCACCCAATTATAGCAGAGAAACTGTCTTTGTAACACAGGCATGAGCAACAGAAAAGACTTCCAGCATAGTGGTCATCCCTAAGAATTATAAAGATATTCTTTCCTGGGACCTCATGCAGTCAAAGCTGAGAACCTTAAAACATACAAAACACTTCACTTGATTGTCATAAGAGTTCATCAAGGTGTGTGTCTATAATGGAATGGCAAGCATTATTTGCATTGACTATAGATTTGAGAAGGAAATAGGGAAGTGTGATAGACACCTGCTATATCCCCTGAAATATGCTTACCTTTGTTTCTGTTATGTCCATACATGTCAAGAGTTTTAAGCTGATTGTACCTAGGTCCTGTTCTTTTTATTTACTTCTGTTGCATTAATGGATATTCCTGAAACTCTGCTGAAGTGGAAGGTTAGTAGAGATCTCTGCCTTGAAGCCCACAAAAAATATTTCTATTTTCCAAAGGCGGGGGTGGCGGGGAGAATGAGGAGGGGGGTGGTAGGAGGGATACTGGGAATATTGGTGGTGGAGAATGGTGGAGGGATGGGTACTTGATCATTGTCTGACTGAACCATAAGTACGGAAGTTTAATAAGTCTGTAACTGTTCCTCATGGTGATTCATTTTAAAAAAATCTATTTTCTCCTAATTGAGAATTTAGATCCTCTTCAGAGGAACTTGGGATCTTGGGCCCAGCAAAAGAAAGGTGATAGTTCTTGAACTTCATATGTTCTGCAAAATCTGTTTTCACATGAAAAACACTTCACAGAATTGGGTCTCAATTTCTGAACAATTTCAGCATCCCTTTTGAACCAGAGACTATCTGTCTTTTGGCTATGATCCCACACTTTCATAATGTCCGCCTTGCCATATGCTATGTTGTATCACTGTTTAGCAAAAGACGCAGCTAAATGGATCTTGTTGTTTGGAACATTCCACTCACTTGGCCCTAGGTACTACATCGGTTTCCCATCTGCTCTGAGTACATCTCTTGGATCTGGTTCTAATTCATAAGTAGGAAATGGCCCGAGACCCAACCCCAGAAGATTCTGTCTCAACTTTTGGTGCCCAGAGCTTCTGTCTTATTTGGAATTTTCATTCAAAATCAACTTAATGCATGAGGCAATTAAGGAGTTATGGTTCTGGTTGATAGTGAACTTGGGAGACTCTACAGCCACCCTTTGTGTTTTAGATGTTGCATATTTTTAAGATGTACAACAGATCAAGCAGAATCTCCCCACTTTCCTTCACCTGGCCCTTGGCTTTAGAAGACTAAAGAAACTTGTTCAGTTTCTGTGTACTCAAGTTCACAATTGTGTTTGACCAATAAAGATATCTTGAATGGACATAGGGAACTAGTTTTGGGGTATTTATTGCTCTAGACTCACCCTCTAAGTTTGCTTTGGGGTGGGTGAAGTCCTTGTTCCTCACAAGACATCCTTCATTATAGCCCTCTCCTTTTAATTTCTTCTAATACTCTTTATCCTTTGCTGACTAGGAATGGTAACAGTACTTAAAGTGTTACTAGCCTTCAGAGAGTATGTTAAAATATGTGAATTCTGTACCCCTTCCATCCACATAGTCCCAATATAAATAAACTCTTCATGAATTATCCTAAATGGATTGTGCAATCTGTTTTCTATTGATACTCTTAACAGCTATACTGTATATTTTGGGAAAGTCACATTATAGAACTAGTTACCTCAGATATATTTTAAGTAGATAAAACCCCTTGTAGCACTAAATTTGCTTGGCAATGTAAAAACTGCAAAATGAATCTTTCCTTAGTTTAATTAACAGTATAGTAAATTCCAGTACCTCGATAAAAGTGATTTACAAAAAATAAATACATAAGATACATTTCTGGGTTTTTTTGAGAGGTGTTATTGAAGAAAAAATCTATATATCTCTGAAATACAGGTTCATACAACATTCAAGTGATTGAGGTGCATAAAAAGTGTCCTAAGAATTCAGAAGTGGACAGGGCCAATGTGAAGTGAACGGTCAACAGAAGCCTAAAGGCCAGTATGAAGTGAATGGTCAAAGGAAGCATGGATCTGTCAATAAATTCTATCCCAACATAAAAGACCCATTTGTTGATAGATTTTAAAATGTTTCCACTGAAGATGGATGTTGTATTCAAGGCCGTAGCAAGTGGGAAGCCTGCCTTGGAGCTATGCCCAAGAGCCCACACAGTATTAATCTTAGATAAGGTCTCCTGGAAGCAATTTAGACTGGTCTCAGCTACAGTCATCGAAGAAACTGTAAAACTTCTAGGATTTCTTGAAAGAAAACTTTTTTTTTTTTGCTAAATGCATAAAAATCAGGGCATTTGGAGTTGAGAGACTGGAGCTGTAATTTTATTTATTTGTTTGTTTGTGGGCCACACCCAGCAATGCTCGGGCTTACTCCTGGCTCTGTGCTCAGAGATCACTGCTGGTAGGTTTGGGAGACTCAATGCAATCATGTTGTCCTCTGTACTATCTCTCCAACACTGTGGAGAGATACTCCAATACACTAGTTCCATTTGCTATTAAATAAATGTACCTTAAATGGTTTTTAAACTAAAGATAATTCTATTTTAGTTTTGTTAGTTATAGACTATTTTGTTTAACTTACATTTAAAAATGCAGATATTATATAATTTATATACAAATAAAATTTAGCACAGTGGTAGGGCGTTTGCCTTGCATGCAGATGACCCGACCGACCCAGGTTCAATTCCTCTGCCCCTCTCAGAGAGCCTGGCAAGCTACTGAGAGTATTTTGCCTGCGTGGCAAAGCCTGGTAAGCTACCCAGATGTATTCGATATGCCAAACACAGTAACAACAAGTCTCACAATGGAGATGTTACTGAGCCCACTCAAGCAGATTGATGAACAACGGGAGGACAGTAACAGTGGACAGTGACAAATAAAATAATAATCCTCATATCCACTCTATAGGATAATAAATAAAATAGTACCAATATAACTGAAGTCCACAGTGCATCTGTCATCAATTGAATATATCTCCTTTCCCATCAAAGATAGTTCTTACTCTCCCCACCCCTGAATCAAGAGACAAGATCAAAATAAACAAGTTACCTTGTCAGTTTACTTTGCCCAGGACCGTCTAGTGTTTAATGACAAGAGAAGGTCCTAAATAGCCCTATGCTTCTCTAAGAGTCATTATTTTATGTAAATATTGCTTGTTAAAAACATTTAAGACTTTGGGGTTCATTTAACCTATTGTGTTCACCAGCCCTTTGATTTGGTTTTAGCCATTAGGTATTTTCTTTATTTTCTCATTAGATCAAATATGCATTATTGTTATTATTGAATTTTGTTTCAGGCACCTGTGATTTACTATAGTCTTAATAAGGGGGTTCATGCATAAAATGATCCCATGTACGCCTGCCCCAGAGTATTTACTTCTCTCCGCATTACTTCATTGTGCCCCTCCACCCTTTGGATACCCCTCCCCAGCCTGGGTAAACTCAGTTCTGTAGATGGATCAATTCTCACGTTCTGTTGCCTCTGATCACTGATTATTCCTTTACTGGATTGCTTTATATTCCATAACAAGAAAGATTATTCTGTATTTTTCTCTCTCCTATTAACTAACTTCACTCAGCATGATACTTTCCAGATCCATTCATGCAGTGGAGAATTGCATGGTTTTAAATTTTAAAAAGTAAAAATTTAAGTTTGATTTTATATATTTCTCTTACAGTGGGAGACTTAAGAATTAAGTTACCATATTATAAAATGTAGACATGAAACACTACACTGAGATTCAAAGATTGCTTAAACTAGAAATTTGAAAACTCTTCTCCCACCTCATGAGTAGGAAGATCATTGTCTAGTCTAATTGTAAATGTAGGGAGAAAATATCTATAACCAAAAATGTAATTCAGCTTAGCTAAATCTACTGCAATTCAAGTATACTGACAGAAATAAATCATTGGTAGAGTTCTCTATGTTTTTTCATTTTAAATATCTTAAGGCAGGGACCTCTTCTTCAATTCTTTTTATTTTTAAAGCATTCATTTGAGTTTTTACATATTTCATAGTTCTTCCTCTGTCTCCAGTTCCATTGTTACTGTTCAGTATTAGAATTTACTCAATTTATTCTTCTAAATTTAAAGTAAAAAAATGTGTGGTCCTAATATTTCCTTTTGCTTTTTCTGTCCTAGCATTAAAACAATCCCTTTATTATGCTCTGCAAAGCTTATGACTTATATTCTGTAATTTTGGACTCCTTCATTTGTAGAGTATTTACCTGGTCCACATAAAAATAATAAATATAAACAATCTTATGTAAAAGAGAATCAATTCCAGAGTTAAACACTCATTCTAAAAACATAATATGATAAATAATAAGGTTTGTTGTAATTGTTCTTGGGGTTTAGGTTTACTTCTCATTTTAACTAGGGATATTGAAAATTTAATGGTTATCATTACATTGTTTTTTTTTTCTGGAGACCAAAAGTGAGTTAAAACATGTAATACATATTTAAACACAAACTAAATCTAATCTGAATAGTTCCTACCAGAAGATAGCAGAAATAATCTGGTGTAGTAAAATGTTTTTCCAAAAAAAAAAGTAATTTCTTTAAGATAATTATTTGAGGGTCAGAGATGTATTGCAGTGGTTAGGGGTGAAAATCTAACCTTTGCACCATACAGCCTCCCACGCAGTGCTGGGTATAGAGATATCTAAGCACCACTGGGCTTTAGCAGCACCACATCCTCAGGTCATAGTATTGAGCCATTGGCCTGGTTTGCCAAGTATTGCTGAGAATGGCCACTAAGTCCTCTCATCACTGTGTGGGAGATCATCCTCTTCCTTCACTCTTCCAAAATGAGGTCTGTTTCTTTTTGCATTTTTTTCCTTTTGGTGAAATTTTAAGTGCTCATTAAGTACCTACTAAATTGGTGCTTAAATAATATGTTTGGGGCTGGAGAGATAGCACAATGGCTAGGGCATTAGTCTGGCAGTAGCAACCTAGGTTCGATTCCCAACATCCCACATGGTCCCCCGAGCACCACCAGGAATAATTCCTGAGTGCAGAGCCAGGAGTAACCCCTGTGAATCACTGGGTGTGACCCAAAAAGAAAAAAAATAATATGATTTTTTTCTTCCTGTATCACTATATCACTGTCATCTCGTTGTTCATTGATTTACTCGAGTGGGCGCCAGTAACGTCGCTATTCCTCCCAGTTCTGAGATTTTGTCAGCTTCTTCTTACTTGTCCTTTCCCAATGATTAGAGGCTCTTTCAGGGTCGGGGAATGAGACCCATTGTCGTAACTAGTTTTGGCATATCAAATACACCACGGGGAGCTTGCCAGGCTCTGCCCGTGCAGGCGGGATACTCTCGGTAGCTTGCCGGGCTTTCTGAGAGGCATATATTTATATATTTCTCTATATGATCTGTTGCCTACTGTCTGAACCCAATCAAATGTGGTGTGATAACTATGGAAAATGGGTAGGAATTGTCCTATAATGTGTCGTGCCGTCGCTTCACAGCTGTGTGGTTTGAAAAGTGGCCTGGAAAGTGGCTGTGGTTGGGTAGTGGAGGTCAGCTGCCAGGGCTGGGTCCCTTGGGGCAGGGAGGGCCCTCACCCACCCCACTCTGGGGCACCCTGAGTGAAAACAGCCTGGTGCGGAGTCCCTTTTTCTTCCTAATCAATTTATTTTCAAAGAACCATTTACAGGTTAAAAGTGCTATCTTTGCTTAAAGAATTACCTTTATTTTAATCCAGCATTCATTAGAAATTAATGTATCCTCTCTGAATCCGATTTTGCTACTGTAGCCTTGGGAAACTATGCTTAGTGTTGTATTGGTGCTTCTCTGACAAAGTACACTTTAAATTAAGACAAATATTTACACTTGTGTACATCCAAAATTCCAAGTAAAAACACTCCGATTGAAGTGACAGACTAAAATAACAGCGTGAATTCTTGACAAGGAGACAGTTTTGAGGGTTAGCACACACTTCACTGTGGGCAGTCTGCGGGTGTCATGGCACCCTGAGTACCACCAGGAGCAGTGCTCAGGAAATAGCTCAAAACTTGTAGGTGCTCATTAACTGCCTACTAAATTGGTGCTTAAATAATGAGTGATATTCAATGATAAGAGTCTCATTGTGTTCTCGTCTACTTCATATCTATCTAGTATCTATCTAAATTACAGTGACCATTGTAAGAAACAATGATTTATAATAGTTACTTAGGATTAAATGTTTTCTGAAATAGTAACGTGTACATGACAGGTAATAGGTATGTGTTCTTGGATTTATAGGACAAAATGGCATGTAGCACTAAGGTAATGCTTTTCTTCTTGCGCCCAACAGTGATGTCTATGTTCTAGGTTTTAGAAACCAGTCTGCCTGAGTACACCCAGTCTACAGACAGAAATCGTTAACCACGCTCTGCTGTGAGGTTAAAAAACAAAAAGGAGGTGTCACTATCTCTTCATATTCAAATCTAGAATCCCAAAGGTGGAAGAAGGAAAATGGATATTGGAAGGAAGACTAAAGAAATAAACAATCTCCTTGCCTCAAACACTTCTTTGATAAGGAAAGATCCAGCTGTTGGCATAAAGTGGTGTTTTGTGGCTGCATCCCAGAATCAAAGGATTATATTTCAAGAAGATGTTCTTTCTGTAGCACTAACATGATTAAGGGGTAATGTTGTGTTATTTCAGATTTTCATTATTCATAAAAAGAAAACCAGTACTGCCTGACATGCAAGAACAAAGCTAAATAAGCTTCAGAGACCTTCTGGCTTTCACAACTAAGAGAATGTAATAATTGAACGGTCTATTTGCCATGTTCCTTTTTTTTTAGAAGGAAGACACAACTGAGTTCTTTTTTCCCTTTCAGAATAGTTTTAGTGATATGGATTTGGTTTCATCTAATCTTCCCCGCCTTTCCCCAGAATGTTCATTCTGTCCATTGAAGTTTACCAGAGTGTCTCCTGTAGTTTAAGGGATTGACTACAAATTTTGGGTTAGTTCCTGCAGGGCTGCTCCAGTGGAGAACCCAGAGAAAGAAGGTGTGATGAAACAGTCTGATCTAGCTTCTACAGAGAAATGGGAAGATTAGGATGGCTCGGTGTTAACTGCATCTCCCTTATCAGCTCGTTTCTTGAATTTATGTTACTTGTAACCTAAGTCATAGTCTCTTTTTTCTTCTCAATGGCTGTTGTTGAAGCTTAGTGTTAGGTATCTTTGGTGAGGATCAGACTACTGGCAGAAGAATATGAAGTGATGATCATAGAATAAAATTCCTTATAACTAAAACTCAACAGGTGGCTTGATTTGGGAGAAATTGGTGGGTTCTAGTCTAATCAAGAGGAGAACTAGCACTTTTGGAAAAATCCTACTAGAGCATGTGCTTAAGAAAGAGTCTTCTAGAACCAGTGGGGCTTGACATTGCTGCATTTATAGCAGGAAAGAGAATTTATGGACCAGGAAATAAAACAAGACAGAGGATTTTACAACACATCATTTATCTGAAGCACCCCTAACTCTAGCAATATTTTCACTGAGTAGCTGTAAGAATTTATTTTTCAAAAATGTCTTACATTTATCATTCAGCCTACTATGTGCTAAGAAGCTCTTTGTGTTCAGAGTTCATATTGCAGAAATAGCAATCAACAGAGATAAAGTAGGTTATTTATAATTTTCTGTAATCCATGTCAATGTATGTCATTTGCTTGATTTTGTAATATTTCTATGTCGAAATCCTATCAGTCTCATTTATATATGAGTATCTTGAGGTTTAAAGAGATGAAAAGATATTTTATACAATGTACTTATTTTGGACAGGAGCGATAGCACAGTGGGTAAGGTGTTTGCCTTGCACACGGCCGACCAGGCTGACCCGAGTTTGATTTCTCTGCCCCTCTCAGAGAGCCCAGCAAGCTACTGAGAGTATCTTGCCTACATGGCAAAGCCTAGAAAGCTACCCGTGACGTATTCGATATGTCAAATACAGTAACAACAAAGTCTCACAATGGAGACGTCACTGAGCCCACTCGAGCAAAACGATGAACAACGGGAAGACAGTGCAGTGCAGTGCAGTGCAGTACTTATTGTGTGTCTTTAATGTGCCAATTCATGTGCCTTTTGTTGGAGATATAATAGTGATCAAGACAGATTGTATTTTTATTCTCCTGAAATTAAAATTCTAGTGTGGGGGAAGAAGAGGTAATAAGCAATTAAATAAAGTGAGACTTGAAGCTAGTGATAAATACTATGAAGAAAATAAAACTTAATCATATGATACTGAATGACAGGCAGGAAGGAAGGGTTGAATAATTTAGATACAAGAAGATTTAGTTAATATGACATGTAAGTTGAGACTTGAATGAAAAGGTGCCAGCCATGCAAAGTACTAGGGGCAGAGCCTAGCAGGCACTAAACTAGCAAGTGCAGAGGCTATGTTGGAATGAGTTTAGTGTTTCTGGCAAGTGAAAGGAAACCTGCATGTCTGGAGCGAGGCATCAAACCATTGTTCATCCTAAGTGGCCTGAGAACCCCGAGATACACACCGTGAGAGGCCTCTCAGACTCTTGCTTCTTTTTGCCTCTTGGAGAATGGTGGGAGCAGTAAATGGGAGACAATTTGCTTTGTGGAACAAATTTTCTTCTGTTTCCTCTTAGATAAATTACATCTCTCTCGTAGACCCAGGATGTCCTGTGCTTGTCCTTCTTTAGAGCCGAGGCAGAACAGAATGTCAGGAAGAACATGGTTTTCTTCTTGTGTGCTCCCAGATTATTTACCAACAGATAATTCCTTTCTGAGTTCCTTTCAATGTTCTGCTAAAATAGCCAAAGCCACGATCTTTTACAAAATATGCCTTTTTTTCCTCAGTGTCATTGCTACATTTCTTTCATGGACACTTCTCCAATCATTTTCTTTATTTATCTTTGGTTCATCTTTCTCTTGACTCATAGCATCTTGTAAAATGGTCATAATATATCTAGAAATACAGACATTTGAAAGTGAGTAGCTGGGTGACCACAAAGATAAGGGGAAATGTGTCTCCCTTAGGCTCAGATCTGCTATTGCCTTGTTGTTATGAACAGAAACTCATGTTTGCCTTATTGATTAAGATGTGCAGGTTAAATTTCAGAGTTCATATGAGCATTAATGAATAAGCCTCAAAATGATCAAAATAAACACTTTTTAAATAAACATTTAAATAGATTTTCTAATGCATGGGCTGGAGAGATAATGCAGCGGGTAGAGCATAGTCTGCCTTGCACATGGCTGACCCGGGTTTGATTCTTCTGTCCCTCTTGGAGAGCCTGGCAAGCTACCAAGATTATCTTGCCTGCAGAGCAAAGCCTGGCAAGCTCCCTGTGGCGTATTCAATATGCCAAAAGCAGTAACAAGTCTCACAGTGGAGATGTTACTGGT
>JAOXYA010049622.1:0-12261 GCA_028565675.1 Sorex palustris | reverse complement strand
CCCCTTCCCCCCCCCCCCCCCCGCCCGCCAGACAGCACCCTGTCTCTGGTCAGCAGGGGAGTTAGGGGGTAAGAGTCAAATTAAGAGGTGATAAATTTGGGAACCCCGTCTGTCTGGCTCAGACCGAGAGACAGAGACGAATAAAGGGAAGGAGAATAGGAATTTATTTTGGGGGTGCGCTCCCGGGTGGGCTCTCAAACCTCAAACATCGGGTGAGGCTGGGGTAGAGCTGCACCCTGGGAGGGACTAAGGGGTCTTTTAAATTGTCCTGGGCAGGGAGAAAGGGGAGAAGGGGCTCGAGACCAGTGGGCCTGCTGTGCTGGGCATGAATGCAGCCTGAGGGCTTCCTGTCCAGGTGGACCACCATCCCTGGGATGGGGTGGTGACAGGGTGTCTCCCGCGCTGGGACAGGGTGATCTTTGATTCTGGGAAGATCACTGTTACCTTACTGTGACTGGCTGTTGGAAATCCCTGCTCCCCCCCCCCCCCCACCCCCACACATCTCCTCCCCCAGCATGTGGGGGTGACTAGCCTAGGTGAAGGTGCAGGGTTTCTGGGGAGGGTCTGAGTTGAGGTTGGGGGCCACACCTTGCAGTGCTCAGGACTTACTCTGGGTTCCATACTCAGGGATCACTACTGGGAGCCTTGGGGACCTTCTGGGGCACTGGTGATTGAGCCCAGTTGGCAAGCATGTATGCGTTCTACACCCCGAACTATCTTTTGGGCCTATTCTGGGCCTTTGTGCCTTGCCATCCACTCACCCCCACCCTCAACTCCTGCACCGCGGCTCCTGTGTATGTACGTATATATAAGCTTTTTGGGTCACACCCAGCAATGCTCAGGGCTCACTCCTGGCTCTGCACTCAGGAGTCACTCCTGGCGGTGCTCAGGGGGCCATATGGAATGCCGAGGATTGAATCCAGGTGGACTGCATGGAAGGCAAACACCCTCCCTGCTGTACTACCATTCTGACTTCCTGTATATTTATTTTATTTATAGTGAAGCAAAATCACATGTGGGGCAATAGAGATAGCATACTGGGTAAGGCCCTTGCTTTGCATGTGGCAGACGGGGTTCAATCCCCAGCATCCCATGTGGTCCTCTGAGCACCACCAGGAGTGACTCCTGAACACAGAGCCCGGAGTAAGCCCTGAGCACCCCAGTGTATGTCCCCACCCGCCTTGGGGGAAAAAAAAGTTTTTATTGAAAGAAATTTACATATGGGCCAGAATGATAGCATAGTGGGTTGAGTACTTGCCTTGCGTGTTCCCAGTTCAATTCCCTTCTCCCCCACAGCACCATGAGCCCACTAAGGGTGATCCCTGAGCACAAAGCCAGGAGTGTCCTAAAAATAAATAAATAAACGAGAAAGAAAAATGAATTTACTAGGATGTGAGGGGAGAGGAAGAACGCAGTATGCGTCCAAGAGAGAACGTGGATTCCTCCGGGGTGGAAAAAGTGGAGGAGAGCAAGAGACTTATTCAAGGGAGAATCCGGGGGCTGGAACACAGCATGTAGGGCGTTTGCCTTGCATGCAGCCGACCCGGGTTCAATCCCCACATCCCATATGGTCCCCTGCGCACCGCCAGGAGTAATTCCTGAGTGCAGAGCCAGTAGTTACCCTGTGCATCTCCAGGTGTGACCCCCTCCCCCCCCAAAAAAAAGAAATAATAAGAGAGAGAATCTGGGCTTGAAAAAGCCAGCCAGCCTGTTTATTTATTTTGAGAAGAGAATACAAGCCTTTGGGCTGGCAAATCAATAAATGGAAAACAGGAGGGAAGGTGTTGGCGTCCCACACCTGTCTCCACCCTCCCCTGTACTCCAGTCTGGGTGTCCTTCCAGTTCCTTTTATGCAGATGCAAACAGACGTGAAGACAACAGGCTTTTAACTCCCGCTCTGATGAAAGCTTCTGCCTTTGCTTTGATCACTCAGTCAGGTGTCTGGGAGATATTTCTGGATCTGCAGAGAGGCGGCCATGTACAGGGGGCTCGGCTCCCCCCATTCAGGATGTCCCCCTAGAAAGCTGGTAGCTTTCGTTTGGGGCCTGACCGGAGGATGGGCTCCTAGGGAAGGGACATTTGACCTTCTGCCCCTTCTCTCCTGGGGACACTAAGCAAAAGCTCCCGGTGTAGGGGGAAGAGGGTGGGTTGGGAGCAGGTTGAGTGGCTTTCTGAGTATCTCGGGTCCGGGGGCGGTGGCCCAGCTCACGAACAAGTGGCCAGGGATGCAGAGATGAACCAGGCCCAGGAATTGAGGGTCTGGGGCAGAAGCCAGCACAAAGCACCCCAGTGGACAAGTTGAGAGTGTTTTTTTTGGGTGGGGGGTGGAGTGTGCTCACATCTGGCAATTCCCAGGGCTTATTCCTGGCTCTGCACTTAGAGATCACTCCTAGAGGTGCTCGGGGACCACATGGGATGCCGGGGGATCGAGCGGTGGTCAGCCACGTGCTAGGCAAATGCCCTCCCCACTGGATTATATTACTCCGGCCAAGTTGAGAGTATCTTGGTTTCTGATGTCTCATTTGCATTTCCTGCAGAATTCAGCCCTCCCGGCCTCTTCTCACGAGGTGGGGTTGTCCCCAGAAAGAGCCAGGGTGGCTGCCCAATGCCTGCCTGGTCATGGTGGAGGACTGAGGAGACTTTTTTTTTTTTTTTTTTGCTTTTTTGGGTCACACCCGGCAATCCTCAGCTCAAGGGTTACCACCTGCCTCTGCACTCAGGAATTACTCCTGGCGGTGCTCAAGAGGACCCTATGGGGTGCTAGGGATTGAACCCGGGTCAGTCGCATGCGAGGCAGATGCCTTCCCCGCTGTACTATCACATTGTCCCCCATATATATATATTGCTTTTTGGGTCACAACCAGCCGATGCACAGGGGTTACTCCTGGTGGTGCTCGGGGGACCCTCTGGGATGCTGGGAATCGAACCCGGGTCGGCCGCGTGCAAGGCAAACGCCCTTCCCGCTGTGCTATTGCTCCAGCCCCTATATATTTTTTAAAATTTTATTTTGTTTTTGGTTTTGAGCCACACACAGCACTGCTCAGGAACTGTATGGCCAGGAAACTGAAATCAGCCAAGACGTGCCCCGTCCCCCTCTCTGGAGCAAGACTCTTCCCCACAATGCTCGCTCCCTTCGCCGGACTCTCTTTCTCCGGCCCCCGGGAACGTCCAGATGGGCCCTCCTGCTGCTCGCTCCCGGTGCCGGGCTTGTCTGCAGGCTCAGTTGCCGCCCCCTTGTCAGCTTCAGCCCCACAGAGGGGGTGTTTGGCCACAGAGAACCCCCGCATCCGCATCCCTCCCCGCAGAGCAGGCTTCTGGCAGTCCGGGAGGGACGGGCGTATTGCCGGAAGGCACAGGGCTAACAACTCTGCTTCAAGGCCAAAGGGTACTTGCGGGAGGGAGGTGACCCCCAAGATGCCTTTCCTGGGAGACCTGCCCAGAGGGAGCGGGGCTGTGTGAGTGTCTCACACTCAGAACCCAGTTGACCTTGGACAGCGCAGAGCCAGAATGACTGTGGAAAGAAGCCATTCTCTTGTCTTTCTTGTTTCATTTCAGTTTGGGGGCCACACCTAAATGATGATCAGGGGTTACTCCGGGCTCTGCGCTCAGCAGTTACTCCTGGCGGGGGTCGGGGGACCCTCTGGGATGCGAGGGGTGGAACCCCGGGCCAGCCGCATGCATACAAGGCAAACAAGGCAAATGCCCTCGCCGCCGTCCTGTCTCTCTGACCCCTAGATCATGTAACTTCTCCATCCACTGACCTGTCACTGGGCATGCGATTGTTTTCATACGTTGTCAGTTGTACTAAGTGCGGAATGAACGTAGTGGACCTCTATTCTTTCCAAGGAATGTTTCTGTGTTGGAGGACAGGTGCCACTAGACATATTTCTGGGTTTTGTGGAAGTTCTATTCCCTTTCTTTCTTTCTTTCTTTCTTTCTTTCTTTCTTTTTTATTTTTTTTTTGCGGGGGCAGAGTCAGCGATGCTCAGGCATTATTCCTGGCTCTGCACTCAGGAATTATTCCTGGCGGTGCTTGAGGGACCCTGTGGGATGCCAGGGATCGAACCTGGGTCAGCCGTGTGCAAGGCAAACGTCCTCCCTGCTATCCTATCGCTTGGGCCCCTCTATTCCTATTTCCTGAGTGATGTCCATATTGCCCTCCCCAGAGTCTGAACTAGAGGAACATCCCCCCACCCCCACCCTGCCAGCAGCAGTGAATGTGGGGTCCTTTCTCACCACCTCCCTGCCCTCACTGGCTGTTTGCAGACTCCCTGTTACCCACATACCTTTTTTTTTTTGCTTTTTGGGTCACACCCGGCGATGCACAGGGGTTCCTCCTGGCTCTGCACTCAGGAATAACCCCTGGTGGTGCTCAGAGGACCATATGGGATGCTGGGAATCGAACCCGGGTCAGCTGCATGCAAGGCAAACGCCCTACCCGCTGTGCTATCGCTCCAGCCCCGAATCTTCCATGTTTTTTGTATGCAGCCTTTGAAGGGAAAATAAGGCACAGACGTGGGGAGGAAGCAATTTGGTGAGTTAAAAAGAGACATAAATTGAAACCCAGATGACTGTTTGTTTTCAGCACCACCCCCCACCCCCGCCCTTCCGTCTGTTGATACTCTTGCAATCACTGGTACTCCACGCTCAGTTGATTGTGGTGCTCACAGGGAATCACACACTTTGTATTTCACTACTTGCTCACCAAAGGTCCCGTTCTTAGTTGCGGTGCTCATGCACCTTCTTGTTGGAGTACTTGCCAGGGTCATGCTGCCCTCACAGAGCTTGCACGTCTTTTTGTTTGTCCTGTTTGGTTGTTTTGTTTGGATTCGGGAGAGGGTCACACCCAGCAGTATTCAGGGTTTACTCCTGGCTCTGCACTCAGGCTCATCCTGGCGGTGCTTGAGGGAACCACATGGGGTGCCAGGGATTGAACTCAGGTCAGCTGCATGAAAGCAAGCACCCTACCTACTGTACTCTTTCTCTGAACCCTTGCACACCTTTTGGCAATGCTTGCAAACAGTTGGCGACAGTTCAGCTAAAAATCACTTGAAGCTCCTGGGTATAGAGACGCAAAGCTGCCAGACTCAAGGGAAATGGTCCTGGAATTCAAGCTGCCAGGATAGTGTTCTGTGTACACAGCAGCACCAGGGGTTGAACTCAGTTTCCTGCTTGAAAAGCAAGCATTTCATTCACCATTAGTAGTCCCTGAGAACCAGATAACCTTGATTCTGTTCTTAGTATTGGCCCCAATTTATGTTACGTGTATTGAACACATTAGTTCTCTACTTTGGGACAACTTTAAACCAAGAGGGGAGAAAACATTTTACGGTTCAACATTTGTGACAAACCCAAAGAAAATGCCCTTCAAGACTTCCATTCTAGGGGTTGGAGTGATAGCAAAGCAGGTAGGACTTTTGCCTTGCATGCAGCCGACCCGGGTTAGATTCCCAGCATCCCATATGGTCCCCCAAGCATGGCCAGAAGTAATTCCTGTATGCATGAGCCAGGAGTGATCGCTGTGCAACACTGGGTGTGACCCAAAAACAAAACAAAACAAAAAAAAGACTTCCATTCTAAGTCTTTAAGCTATCTAAGAACAGACATCTGATCTGCTCCAGTTTCCACACTCCAGCAATGTGCCTGCGTGGAGTCTGCAGGTCTTTTCTTTCTAGTTCAGGGACACTGAAAATAAAGGAGATCATTTAAACTGAGCTCTAAGTTGTTAACTTATCACAAACTGTTCATTTCAAGTGATCAAATGTGTGGCACTAAAGCTCACTGAGTAATGTGGCTTAGGAAGTTTCTTGTTGAAAGCAGCGGGTCTTGCAAAAGCGCCACCAAGGACAAGTCTCTGTTCTAAAACTCTCCTCCTTTTCTGCCTCTGTTTTGTTTATGCTTTTAATTCCGGTGCTTTAACTGTTGATAAAGAAGGGTGGGCCCTGGTTTGCAACAGCCTGGGAATATCCTGACCCCGGTGGGCTGTGGGGCCTGAGATGTTTATTTCATTTCCCTTTCATTCCATACTCAGCTGGGCTCTCAGAAAGCTTAGTTTAGAAGTATTTCCTGAGCACTGCCCAAAGCCGAGCGTAGCAAGGAAACACAAAGAAAGACCACACACCCTAAGTTCTGAGCTGCTGGGGTAATTCGTGAGGACCCTATACCTCCATTTTTTTGCTTCGTTCTACTGATCTTGAGAAAGAACACTTTGGACCCTGAGGAGTGTCGAGTTGGTGGACTTTGGTGAAAAGTGCTGACAACCAAGGAGCCTCAAGGATCTCGTGCATTTAAACCAACCCCAGCAAAAAGGGACTGAATGATTTGGACTGTGCTGAAGCAGGGAACACACTCTGAACTCCTCCTGCCCCACCACCATGAGCAAATCCAGAAGACTGAAACTGAGGAGCGTAGGGCTACAGTCAGTGTTGCATGTTTCAGAGACTGAGCCAGCTGCTTTGCCCTTGTTAGAGAACTAAGGGGAGTTGACTCCTAAAGGAACAGGAGAAAGATGTTGACAGTTCAGCCCCTGGGAACACAACAAGGGCAAGAGGCTGTAGATGGGGTACTTGGCCAGTCTAAGGCTGCAGCAGTAACAACTGCTACTGCAGCACTGACCAGACTCTCATCTAAGTGCCTTAGTTGTATGATCTCATTTAATCTTTGCACCACTATCATTGCCCTCACCACTACCCCCTCAGTACTGGGAGGGGAGGTACAGATGCTAATGTAACAGGTATGAATTCAAATTCTGCGCTCCCCTGTACCAGTCATGGCCCGTAGGAAATAAGTTGCAAACCTTCAGAAGAGGACAGAGTTGGGTAGAGGGCAGTGACAGAAGCAGGTAGAAGAGAGGAAGAGAGCTGATGATCCAGGTTCAGCATCAAGAGTCTCATGTTGGAGACCAGAGAGAGAATGGTGGGAGGGTGTTTGCCTTGCACATGGCTGGCCAGGGTTTAATCCTGTGTATGTATGTTCCTCCCAAAACCTGCTGGAGTGATCCCTGATTACAGTGCCAGGAGTAAGCTTCAAATCAGCCAGGAGTGACCCAAGACAAAAAAAAAAAAAAATAGAGAGACAGACAGAGAGAGAAAGAGAGAGAGAGAGAGAGAGAGAGAGAGAGAGAGGCATTCAGGACAATATAATGGCTTCTCCAGAGAGTCAAGGATGCCTCGGCTATCCCATAAAGCAAAAGAAATTACCACCTCTTAGGTAGAAATGCAGGTGGCTCCCAGAATGTGGACTCTGCCAGTCACTCTTTAATCCATGATTTTTCTTTTTGCTGGTTACTCTCAGATTTTTACTAATCTTTCACTTACCCTCTATCTACTAAAATTTTTCTTAATGAGTTGACTAATCTATTTGTCAAATACTAGTTATTTTTTCATTAGATGCTTTCAATTTGAATATTTATGTTATTTTTCAATTTTCAAAATTCTCTTCAATATTAATTACTATGATAGCATTCTTCTGCTTTCCCCATTTCCCTGTCACTAGGTACCAGACTCCTCATCCAAAGAAGGAGTTCATAAAGCCCCATGGGTCACTACACCAGCACCAAACAGTGCCAACTGAAGCCCACTCCCAGATCTTCATCCCACACACTACTTACCCAATATTATATTGTTGTCACATAGGATTATAGGAACATGTAGATTGTGAACAAGAGATACTCACATAGACGAGAAAGGTCAGGGTCCTACCCTATAGGTGGTATAGATAGATTGCAAAGGATCTTTATTACATGGTGGTGGGATGGATACTAGATCATTGTATGACTGAAATGTAAGCACAAAAGCTTATAAGTCTGCAACTGTACCTTATGGTGATTCATTAAAATAAATAAATAAATTTAAAAAATAGAAATAAAAGGATCTCCACTAAAACCCATGGAAAAAGCTGAATCTCATGAACTAGAAAAAGATTTTGCAGAATCATTAATGGTCAAGTCCCTCCCACACATACACACACACACACACACACACACACACACACACACACATAGAAAAATATAGCTCCAGGAATAATTTGTAAAAACTGAAGGAATTAAGCTGTGGAAATGGATTATGACAAAAAATCAAGGAAGATCAACTCTACATCAAATCTTTATAAAAAGCCCAAGACTGTTTCTAAGACTTTAGAACAACAATTCTCTAGATAATTAATCATCTAACAAAAACAGTTGAACATAGAATCAATAAACTTGAAAAACAATTTGATGGAAGAAGTAGAAAAAGTACATTTGAGCAGAAACATTGAAGTTAAAGAATACAATCGCAATATCAGCAACTGAATTGATAGAGCTAAATATTGAATAAGTAAACTCAAAGGCAAGGTAGACCAGTTGGCCAGTAAAAAAGAGTTCATAGAAAAGAGATGGAGAAAAAATGAGTATAAGTTATGGAATATTTGCAATATCAAGAAGAACTACCTCAGAGTGATAAGAATTTCAGAATTTAAGACTAGTGGGCAAAGAATGGCTTGTTGAAGGTATAAAAGCTGGCAATTTCACAATCTGAAAGGTAATGGTTGTGCTGATTAAAGAGTGCCAGACAGAATCAGTCTAAACAGAATACCACCAAGACACATTGTCATAAAAATGACTAGATAGAAAGTCAGGGGTAGATTTTTTAAGTAGCATAGAGAAGCAATGATTCATAAACAAGGGGAAAATGCAAGATTTAGAACATATTTCAAGAAGAGTGGAATGATATTCTCAAAATATTGAATAAAAAACTCAATAAATAATGCAAGATTACCTGTCAGATTTGAAGGAGTGATTAAAATCATTCTCAGAGCTGGGGCATTTGTCTCATCTAAATTGGCACTGCTAGGGATACTGAATGGCTTCATATAAAATTGCCAAAGTCAAATAACAGAAACAACCAAAATTCTCAGAGAACTGGCAATACATTTTTTCATGCTAATAATTCCCCTAAATGTCAATGAATTGAATTCTCTAATTAAAAGATGCAGAATGCTACTTTCAGCTGTTTATAGGAGAGACACACTTGAACTCTCATGAGAAACACAGGCTCAAAGTGAATCGTTGAAAATCAATCATACAAGCTAATGCTAGACTTTTAAAAAGCAAGGACAACCATATTTGTATCACTCAATCACATTTAAACTAAAGAAAGTAATAAGCTATCGGAAGAGACTGTACCGGTTAAGGAACCAGTAGATAAAGATGAATGAAATCATCAATATTATGAACCAAATGAAGGGGCAGAAAAGTTAAAGTGACTGCTTTTACAACGGAGAAGATACCATGATGGCAACACCACACTTTCATCATTGTCCATGTTAACTGCACAGAATATCACCAATGAAGCAAGAGCCTTAAATAAGGAAGAGGAGGAACTTTGATTCTCCTTTGTGCACAAGACATTTTGCAGGCGGACCCCAAAATTCTAAACATTATTTCTCCAGTACACACACAACATTGTCCAGAATAGATCACAACAGAGAACAATTCAAGGTCCATAAGGTCACAAAATAGAAATCAGTTCATAATTTTTTTCCTTGAGTATGGAGATAGTACACTGGGAACATTGTTTTCCTATCATGTGGCCAATCCAGGTTCAATCTCGGGCACTCTATGTGGTTTCCTAAGCACCACCAAGAATGATCACTGAGTGCAGAAGCAGCAAAAGCCCTGACCACACCCAAATGTGGCCCCAAAACCAGAAAATAAAATGATAAACGTGTCTTTACCCCTGCTGAAGGGGAAAGAACATGAGATAGTTATCCTTGAACATCTATGCTTTATTCTTAATTCCATGGCACTTCCAAACGCAGAGCTCAGGATAATGATCTTCTTTCTTCCTTCTTCTTCCTTCTTCTTCTTCTTCTTCTTCTTCCTTCTTCTTTCTTCTTCTTCTTCTTCTTCTTCTTCTTCTTCTTCTTCTTCTTCTTCTTCTTCTTCTTCTTCCTTCTTTTTCTTTTTTCTATAATTGCAAATGTCGGTTCAGTATTTTCTTCACAGCTTCTTTCACATCTTTATTTCTCATGCTGTAGATGATGGGATTTAACATTGGGGTGATCACGCCATAGGACAGCCCAATTAGTTCATCAGAAACAGTTGTGTCCTTCGACTTGGGTTTCATGTACATGAAAAGGGCTGAACCGTAAAACAAGATGACTACAGTCAGATGGGATGAACAGGTAGAGAAGGTTTTCTTTCTCCCTTCAGCAGAATTAATTCTCAGGATGGAAGAGAGAATGAAAACATAGGAGATACAAATTAGCATCAAAGGAGCTATCAATAAAACAAAACTTGCCACTGCCATGATGAATACATTTATGGAAATATCTGCACATGCGAGCTTAAGCAGGGCCAATATCTCACAGGTTACGTGATCAATAACATTACTACCACAGAAAGGCATTGTCATTGCCAGGCTTGTTTGCAGTAAGGAATTCAGACCACCCATGATCCAGGACCATGCAGCCATGTGTACATATAGCACCTTCTTCATGATGGTGGGGTACCTCAGTGGGCTGCAAATGGCCACATACCTGTCATATGCCATCATAGCCAGGAGGACACACTCAGTGGAACCTAATCCCAGAGACAGAAACATCTGTAGAGCACAGCCAAGAAAAGATATAGATTTTCTTTCAGATGCGAACATCACCAGCATTGTGGGAATGGATGATGATGTATAACAGATATCCAAGAATGAGAGGTTCCCAAGGAAGAAATACATAGGGGTGTGGAGGTGAGAATCGAGGATGATGATAATTATGAGGAGGCTATTTCCTAGGAGAATTATCATGTACATGATGAGGCAAAGGACAAAGAGCAAAATCCGAAGCTCTGGGTACTGGGACAGTCCCACCAGAAAGAATTCAGTCACAGTTGAATAATTCCCTGTCTCCATGTGTCCATATGACCTTTGGGTTCAGAAAAGGACTTGACTCAGGGGATTTTGGTTTGATTTAACAAATGCTTTCACTTTTAAAAAAATTCATAGAACAGCCCCTGCAATCAAAAAATATATTTATTTTACTGGTGATGAAAATACACTGAGAGATCAACTCTAGTTTGACTAACACAGCACAAGATTGTGGAAATTATGCTGAAAATTTCCAGACTTGAAGTTAAATATGGTTCAAGGAGAAACTACTTTCTGTAGGCATTTTGGTATCCAGGCTGGAGCGATAGTACAGCAGGTAGGGCATTTGCCTTGCATGCGGCCGACCCGGTAGACCCAAGTTCGATTCTTCCACCCCACTCAGAGAGCCCGACAAGCTACTGACAGTATCTCGCCCACATGGCAAAACCTGGCAAGCTACCCGTGATGTATTTGATATGCCAGACACAGTAATAACAAGTTTCACAATGTTGCTGGGCCCACTCAAGCAAATCGATGAACAACGGGAGGACAGTGCTACAGTGCTATAACAGTTTTGGAATTTCCCAAGCAGTATTAAAAGGCCTCAGGGTCACTTACTGTCATAATTCCTGCGGCACTGCAGATGTGCAGGGTCAATTTTAGGTCCTGCTGATGTGATGGTTCTAGGGATAGAGATTTTGGGGGCTATTAGGCCCACATCCAGAAATGTCCAAGGGTTATGAGGTGCTGAGAATGGAACTTGGGGCCTGATAAGTCTCTGACTTATCTCCCTGGTCTGCACTGATGATAACTTTTATGTTTATTTGAATCTGAGTTAATTTTTTTTGAGTTTTAAAGGAAAGAGTATGAAGTCAAGATCAAAACTGATAGACTGCGAATATCCCTGACTTAGGAAATGATCTTTTTCCAGACTCTTCACTGGGAAATGGGGAAAAGTCTTTGATTTTAGAATGCTGAGTCAGAAAAGTGATTTACAGACAGTATCAGAGGATCTTGGACACCATTTGGTTGCAGTGTAGGTAAAGTAAATTTGTACAACTAAGTTGAAAACATTAACAATATTATCATGTTACCTTGAATATGATTTTAAAAATTCTGTTAGAATCAGTGTCTGAATATGCTCTCCTTTAATATAAGACACCTGTTATTACTTTGTTCTTAAATTTGCTATCTATCATATTCCGTTTTCTCTACCCTTCTCTTTTTTTATATCTTGGGTGCATTTTTATATTTCCCTATATAGTTTACGTAATTTTCTGTGTACTTATTAATATGTTCTTTTCTTCCTTCAATTTTTGTATTTGATGTTTTTGGTATGCATTTCCAGTTTTCCCATATTAGTTTTATTTGTCCTGAAGTGTTCTTATGTGACTGAACAGATAATGACTAATTATTATTAAGC
>JAOXYA010049574.1:0-12263 GCA_028565675.1 Sorex palustris | reverse complement strand
AAGTGGCACAAATGCTGGCAGACTTCAACCGTGACTGTGGAAAGGTTGGACTACATCTGAATCTCACTGAGACAGTGTTCATGAAAAACAAACTAGTCCCTGATGTTCCATTTGCTCTCAATGGAACAAACATCTCCGAATGCAGCAGCTGTGTGTGACTGGGTCAAGAACTCAACATGAAGAATGATTTGGCACTAGAGCTGCACAGGAGGAAGAGAGAAGTGCGAAACACCTTCAAGAGTGTCGAAGAAGTTTTTAGGAGGAAGAACCTCCGGATCCGGGCACATGTTTTCGACTCCTCTGTTCTTCCTGCACTGCACTAACATATGCCTCAGAGATCTGGGCCCTATGAAAATAGGATGAGAACACTATTCCGGGCTCCCAAAGAGGAATCAAAAGAGCTATGCTTGGAGGATCACACTTCACTCAAGTGAGAGAAGGAATCTGGAGTGCTGACCTCCGTTGATGATCAAGAATCAGGGACATTGTCTCATTTGCCAAGGCATCGAAAATCAGATGGACCAGACATGTAATGCGATTTAGAGATGACCGCTGGACTAGAGCTTTTACCCACTGGATTCCACGGGACATCAAAAGGATGCATGGCCGCCCACATATGAGATAGTCAGACTTCTTTGTCAAAACCTTGAACAAACGGTTTGAGGCTCTTCATGTTTCTGGAGTGAGCAGATGCCATTGGGCTACACTAGCACATGACAGGGATGAATGGAGACGTTACTGGCGCTTGCTTGAGTAAATCGAAGATCAAGGGGATGACAAGTGATACAATGTTAGAGGTAGCTCACACTCTATACACTGAATTTTGTACATATAAATTATTTAGTCCATGCTTACAAAGAGAAAAGTGAAGTCAGACTGAGTCCTCTGTCTTCCTTTGATAATTTTGGTTTACTAAGAGATTTCTTAAATGAAGAAACAAGAAAGGAACCCTCATTCATTGCTGGTGGAAATGCTGAATGGTCCAGCCTTTTTGGAAAACATTATGGACAATCCTCAGAAAACTAGAAAATGAGCACCCATTTCACCCAGTAATACCACTTTTGGGAATATACCCTGGGAATTCAAATACATAGAGCAGAAACATCATCTACAATCCTATGTTCATTGCAGCACTGTGCACAATAGCCAGAATCTGGAAACAACCTACGTGCCCTAGAACAGACATTTAATTGTAACATTAAATTGTAACAGTATGGATGAAGAAACTAGGGTACAACTAAACAATGGAATACTACACAGCTATTAGGAAAAATGAGGTCATGAAATTTGTCTTTAAAAGGATATACTTGGAGAGTATTATGCTGGGTAAAATAAGTCAGAAGAAGAGGGACAGTAATGGAATGACTGCATTCATTTGTAGGATATATAAAAAAAAGTATGAAACTAATATCCAAGGCCAGGGAAAACATGCAAGTAGAACTGGTTGATGGTGCTTCGATGGTGTGGGAGATGGATGGTAGTTAAGATAGAGGAGGTCCATTATGACAATACTATTTGGAAATGATCACTCTGGACAAGAACTGAGTGTTGAAAACAGGTGAAGGAATATAGATAATAACATTTCAGCATCCGTATTGCAAACCATAATACCTAAAATGAGAGAAAGAAAGAGAAAGAGAGTGAGAGAAGAGAGGTGCCTGTCATAGAGGCAGGCTGGGGTCGGGGGTGGCTTGAAGGGGTGGGAAGGAAACAGGGAACACTGGTGCTGGGAAATTACACTGGTGGAGGGATGGGTGTTGGAACATCATATGACTGAGATGAAATCATGAACAATTTTGTAATGCTCTATCTCACGATGAGTCAATAAAAAATAAAATTAAAAAAAAAGCGAAAAGAAAACCAAGGCACTTTCATCAGCAAGGAAGAAAGAAAGAAAGAAAGAAAGAAAGAAAGAAAGAAAGAAACCAGAGGAGAGGAAGTATTAATTAATTACTGATTACTCAACTTTTTTTCTCATTGAGGTGAAATGTGTTCTTCGTAATATACTGGATAATGATATATCCCTAAGTTTGAGTGCAGATTTGACTTTTTTTACATTTTTTTACCTAGCATTGTACCAATACTACTGAGCTTTATCTATTCCTTATTATTTTAATTTATTTTTATTTCTCTATTATATGCCAAATATTACTTTAGCCATTTATAATTATTGAATTATTTCATTTTCAAGTAATACTATAAAGCGAGTTCCAACATTGTATATATTTTACTGATTAGAAAAGAGAAGCATCAAGTGGATGATACAAAATCTGAGATCCATCAGCTATAATTTAGTGGACATGCAAGTGCTGCCACAGGAATTCTTGAAATTCCAAAGGGCCTCATTTCTCACGGTACCTGTGGGCCCAATTTTTTTTATTCTCATAGGCTCCTACTTTTAATATTTTTTTCTTCCCAGAGTTGTTCTCTACAGTCTGCCTTGAGTTCCCTAAACTAAAGCAACAACAACAACAACAAAAACAAACCCTTCTTTTTTCTTGATGCACTTAAAACATTCCTATTTTCACAGTAATTTCTATTAGTAAAATATATAGAACATTTTAAAAAATGGACAGCTATTGCATCTTAGAATTGAAAAATCCTTCAGTTCATACTGTTTCCATCATTTATTTTTTCCTCTAGTTTCCAGTTTTTCCTCTATTTTTTTCCCTCACTCTGATAATTATTTTTTGCTTTTCTATTTTTTAACCTCTGCCCAACTATACTAATACACTCAGACCTCTTTTCAGTTTACTGTGTATTTTACTCTTTTCAAAGAGTAAAGTCAAATGCATAAATTTACATTTAAAGTTTTTTATTAAGATGGATGCCCAAATTAAAAAGAAATTTCTATGTTTTGTGGGTAAAAATCTTTTCAACTCACCTAGGGACAGAAATAATTGTAGACAACTGTAACATTAAATTGCAATTTATCTTTTCATCTTCATCATCATTAATATATTGCTTATGGGCATGCATCTTTGTTAATTAATTCAGAGTATTAGAATTGAAAGAAATTTTGGATACAACATATCTGTTTCAAAAATAATTCACAAATTAAGTTCATACTATAATCATATGAAAATTTAAAACCTGCTGATGCATAGGCATCACCACTTGATATTGTGATTATTTGGCTATTAGGATTTTTTGCTAGTTCTTGGGTGGGCCCCAAGTTGAGAAATGCTGCTACAGAGGGTTCAAACCTGGATTTAAATTTAGTTTGATATCTAGGTCCAAGTTTTGTAATTTGCAAGGGATTGGGGATTGGGCTAATCCAGCAGTGCTCAGGGCTTTACTCCTACCTCTGTTCTTGGAGATAACTTCTGGCAGTGCTTAGGGAACCATATGTGGTGTTGGTGACCAAAACAGGCTTCACCATGTCAAGGCAAACTCCAAAATCCTTATACTATTTTCTAGTCCCAAGTTTGAAATTGATTTTTATTGTATTACCTTTACTAAGTATTGCAAAGATTCTCTGAGTTTTCATTTGCAACCAACTTGTACTCTCTCTGGGTTTGAAGTTGGGAAGTAGTTATGTTAGGACTGTCCTAGTAGAGATTAAGAAATTATGTGTATCCATGTGGAAGTCCTATTGCCTTTTTAATAGACACTTCTGGCATTAAAAAAAAATAAATTTACTGAGAAGCTTAATTATTTCCTTTTAATGAATGTTAAAAATAAGAACTTTCTCAGGCTAAGTACAAAAATAATAGAAGGCAGCTAAGAAAAATATAATAGTTAATTTTAGTATATTGAAAAGCCCCCTTTTTTTCCCTATTGCCATAAACACAAATTTCTTTACTCAGTAGCACAAAAAGCAGCATTCATAAGGCTTCTGTTCTATTCTATAGGACAGAAGTGTGGTGGGCCCAGATAAGCCTTCTGTTTAGGGGATCAAAAGGCTGAACACAAGATGTTAGTAGGATAAGAGTTGTGTGAAGGTTCTGTGGAAAATCTAACTGCAGTTTTATTCTTATTTTATTTTTATTTTATTTTATTTTTTTATAAGGTACTTAACAATATTTGATTATGCTTAATACTCAAACACCAATCCCACTAACATTACACCTTCCCACCATCATTTTGGATGTTTCCATCCCGAGCCCCAATCCCTGCCCCAAAACAGAACCGGAATAATATATTTTGTATTTGTTATGGAAAACCACTGAAAATGGTACAAAAAGTATCCTTAGAGGAAAGAGTGTGAAGATTGTTGTATTTCACCCAGGGGCCATTAAGCCGTTCTGTAAAAGATCACTAACATGTTGTTAAAAGTTATGCCCATCACTGTATCACTTTCATCCCATTGATCATTGAATTACTCAAGCGGGTGCCGGTGGCATTTCTATTCCTCCCAGCCCTGAGATTTTCGCAGCCTCTTCTTACTGGTCTTTCCCCAATGATTGGAGGATTTTTCAGGGTCAGGGGAATGAGACTTATTGTCATTATTGTATTTGGCATATCGAATACATCTTAGGGAGCTTGCTAGGCTCTGCCCGTGTGGGTGGGATATTCTCGGTAGTCTGCAGGGCTCTCTGAGAGGCATAAATGGGTAGGAAGTGTCTCGTAATGTGTCAGTCTGGAGTGTGACGGTGGTTGGGCAGTAGAGGTTGGTTGCCGGGGCTGGGTCCCTTGGGGTGGGGAAGGCTCTCACCTGCCTCACAGCCTTGATGCGGAGGCTGGTGGCATGGTCCTGGGAGCCTCCTTTTATACTCCCGTCTGGGAGGAGCATCTGTGAGTTCTGGAGAGTGGCTGATGAGGAGATTATCTGGTGTCGGCAGGGTGTGACTTATGAATGTCATCCCTGAGTCACTGGAGACTGGGGAAGCAGGCAGAGGATTTTTGTTCCGGATCTCATTGAGTCCAGAGTCCAAGGTCACAAAGTTCTGCATTATCTGGGTTTCGTGGGACTTCATTCTTGTGAGAGGCTTGGTCTGAGCATCCGGAAAGTGGCCTGCATGGTGGTGGTTGGGCAGTGAAGGTTGGCTGCCAGGGCTGGGTCCCTTGGGGTGGGGAGGGCTCTCACCTGCCCCACAGCCTCATGTGGAGTCCCTGAAATTGATTTTTATTGTATTACTTTTATTTTATTTTTTATTTTTATTGTATTTTATTTTATTGTATGTATATATATGTAAAAAAATATTTCCCTCTAAGATTGGTTGTCTCCTTCTTTGAACCCCATCAAATGTGGTACGATACTCTTGGAGTATGGGTAGGTTATGTGGTATGAAGTGTCCAGGAATAGGTTCACTCGTAGTTGAGGCTCGGCCTGAGCATTGTGGAGAGTGGCTGTGAGTGTGGCAGCGGCTGACTTCTGGAGGTTTTTGGCTGCTGGGGCTGGAAGGAGTCTCACCTGGCCCCCTTCTGGGCTCCCCGAGTGAAACAGCCTGGCGTGGAGTCCAGTGACATGGTTATGGCGAGTGTCATGTTATGCTCCCTTCCAGGAGAGAAGGGCATGCGATCTCTGTAGTTTTATTCTAACCTTCAACACAATTCAAATTCAGTTTCTTTCTATTTTTTTTAAAGTTTACCTATTTTCTTTTTATTAAGATAGAATCACCATGAGATAGAACATTACAAAGCTGTTCATGATTAGATTTCAGTCATACAATGTTCCAACACCCATTCCTCCACCAGTGTAATTTTCCGGCACCAATGTTCCCAGTTTTCCTCCCCCACTATATCCCCCCAAGCTCCAGCCTGCCTCTATTGCAGGCACTTCTCTCTCTCTCTCTCTCTCTCTCTCTCTCTCTCTCTCTTGCTTATTCTCTCTGTCTTCTCTCTCTCTCTTAGGCATTATGGATTACAATTCAGATGCTAAAAGGTTATCATAGATGTCCTCTTACCTAAATCCAACACTCAGTTCTTGCCCAGAATGATCATTTTCAACTAATCATTTTCAACTATTGTTTTCGAACTGGACCCTTCTCTATACCCTCCACCCACCACACTTGGAGTATGGGTAGGTTCCAACCATTGTGTGGTTGTTGTGTGGTAAGTTCCAACCATTGACCAGTACTCCTGGATCCTGTTTTCTATTACTGTGGATAATAGTCTTACGCTAAAATTCAGTTTCTTTTAATGATAGGACTGAGAACCCCTGTCCTTTGATGGCTGTCAGCTGGGAGCTGCTCTGAGCTCCTAAATGTCACCACATTTCTTAGTGCCTGGTCCCTCCATTTTCAAGTCAGCTCAGCAATTGTGTGCTGGTCAAGTAAATCTCTTCTACTTGTACTTTAAATTTCTGACTTTCTTCCTACACCACTTGCCAAAGAAAATTATCTTTTTTTTAAAGGGTTAATGTGATTAGATCAGGCCCCTGATAATCTCTTCATTCTATGGCTGACTGACTAGGGATCTTAATTATATCTACAAAAGCCCTACACAGTATTACCTAGATTAAGGTTTGATCGAATGACTGGGAGATGGTGTGTCAGTGGCTGCTAATCTTGGGGCCATCTTAAATTCCTCTCTAATATATTCTGTTTAAGATTCATATTTTTTATTCCATATACCATGCTCAATTTTGAGAGCAGCACTGAAGTATTTTTTGAAAGGCTTTTATGAATTGTTGAACAATAACAAGTTTTATTTAATAAAATAAACTAACAGCAGTCCAACGGTAGAAATCCTGAAATATCAGATGCCATAGGGAGAAATTAGTAAAAAACTCATTTTGTGTCAGGTGCTATTTGGTTGTCTTCAGAAATATTGTAAGGATAATTTTATGTCTTAGTTTTCTTGGTTTTGCAGAGAAGATGTTGGAGGGCAGGAATGAACTAGAAAATTCATTTTGAGACAAGCACGCTTGCCTGCTTTTCTGCAGCATTGGAGAGGGTCCTTTAATTTGCTGGGTATGTGACAATAGGTAGGAGGGCTTGCTTTGGGTCCTAAAGCTATATTAATTTTTAATTACGAACTTCTTTCTCCTATTTTTCTGTAGTTCCTCATCTGTATACTGCATTCACCTCTTCCCTTTGTCAAGAGGAATAACACAGTAATTATTTGCATGAGACTATTGATTACCAAGCACACTGTGGGTATTAAAATGTGAGCTCTTCATGATAGCATTATGAAATGGAGATTTAATAGGGTCAAGCGTTTTGCATTTCATAGATAAAGAAACAAAAGCTCAGATCAAACTTGCTGGTTGCATATTTAATGACACACCCTGCTTAGCATCCAAGTCTTCTATCTTTGGGGTGATTCCCAAACAATGTTACCAGTGCTGGGGAGATTCCCAGTGGTTCTTAGCCCAGATATACATACCTGAAGATTATTTATTCAGAGCAGACATGCAGTACAACCAAGACCTGGCAGTGCCAAGACTCAAAAACACCACACATGAAACTAGGGGCAATCCTGCTCATCGGCCTGACTGTCACAACCACAATGTGCCTCCGGGCTCCATCTTAGCGCACCAACAACCCTGGTCCAGAGACACAAAAGTGAGTCCATGAAGACATCACAGAGCTGGAGATTTCCCCGGGCCCCATATGGAACCAGTTTCACTAGGGCACCCCAGATGGAGTAGGTGCACTCTCCTCACCTACTCCAGATGGAATCTCGGTGACCAAGAGCTTCCACAAGCAAGGCCCAAGTATGCAGTTTACAGGACTAAATCTTCATGCCGTATGGCAGCAGAGGTGCTAGGCTGACCCTCCCTGTCCTCTCGTTGTCTGTCTGTCACACCCACAATGTGCCTCCGGGTTCCATCTTAGCATACCAACAGCCCTGGTCCAGAGATGCCCAATTGAATCCCAAAATGGATTAGTGCCCTACAGAAATGTCTATGGAACCCAACCATTTACAATCTAGGATTCCAGAAACACATGGTCACAGCACCCAAATGGTACTCAGAATGAGCAGTAAACAATCAGCTAGCATCTGCCCCTGGTAGGTAGGCTTGAATGGTGGTGGGAAAATTTGAGCAAAACTTAATGCCCCAAAGTAGAGAGAGAGTATTGGGAATGTTGTCTGCCATGGAAGCAAGGTAGGGTCTGGGATGGGGGGAGGGATATACTGGGGACACTGGTGGTGGAAAGTGTGCACTGGTGGAGGGATGGGTGTTCGATCATTGTATGACTGAAACTCATACATTAAAGCTTTGTAACTATCTCATGGTGAGTCAATTAAAAAAAAAAAGAAGAGAAACCCTCCTTAACTGTTAACTATTGTCTGATTCATCCTCTATGGAAAACCTAGTGGAGATGTCTCAAGAATTTGATCTAGTGATTCCACTCCTTGGCATTTTCCCCAAGAACACCAAAACATTAGTTCAACGATGTTTTCATGTTCATTGCAGTACTATTTCTAATGGGCAAGATTTGGAAACATCCCAATGCACAGCGACAAGTGAGTGGGAAAAGACAGTGTTGTCAGGGCTCAAGAGATATTACAGTGGGTAAGATGCTTTGGATGGGGCTAACCTGGTTGGATCCTCAGCATCCTAGATTCAGTGAAGATGATCCCATGCTTCACCAGGAGTGGCTGCAGAGCAGAGAGCCAGGAGTAAGTCCTGAGCACCACTGGGTGTGGCCCCAAAATATCTGCACAATGCTATACTACTTCAGATGTTAAAAACAAAACTAGTTGAAATCCTGAGAGATAACTCACTGGGCGGTAGTACACGTTTTGTGTACAGTAGCTCCTAGCATCACCAGATCTAACCCAAAAAGAAATAAAAAGAAAGAGAAGATAAAATCTTACAGTTCTCTGCAACTTGGACGGGAACTGGAGATTCCATGCTAAGCAAAGTGAGTCAGGAGAAGGAAAATTCCACATGACATGAGCTCACTTATATAGAGAGTATAAAATAGCCAAGTGGGAAGTAGAAAATGGCCAATGAAAAACTCTCGAGATCCTGATTACGGAACTGAGTCAGCAAAGGCAGTGGGTGAGGGCTGGGGCGGGGAGTGGGGAGAGGCAGGGAGCTGGGATAGAGTCTAGGGACAGTGGTGGAAATTTATTGGCACTCTGTTCTTAGGTGTGGTGCAATAGCATTGTGTGCCTAAAACAATGAATAATAATCATGAGCCTCGGTGAGAAAATAAAATTCAGTGCTAAGGAAAAATTGCCTCTATGTACTTTAAAGGCATCGGGAAGGAGGGGAGCTATAGTTCTTTGTTTTGTTTTGTTTTTTCAGGTGAGGGGGTCATACCGTGCTGTGCTCAGGGCTTACTCTCTCTAGGCCTTTTGCTCAGAAATAAGTCCTGGTGATGCTCAGGGGACCATATGTGGTGCCAGAGATCAACTCCAGGTCAGCTGAGTGCAAGGTGGGCACCGACCCTGCTACTATCTCTATGACCCAATACTTCCTTGTTTTGAAGAATTTGGCTCTCACAATTCTAAGTATGTTATCACTGTCTCCGTCCTTTTTATCCGTTATGTTCCACCTTTTTCTCTTGTTTTTCCCCCGCACTATTAAAGGTGAGGAGAAATGATACGGTCTGTCAATCGCAGAGAGATAATAAGTTTAAAAGTGTACATGTATAATCTAGTTTCCAATACCCAAAGAAAGATATCAACAGTTGGGGGTGGGGAGGGCTATGTGTTGGTGGTGTTGAGGACATAAGGACAAGAATAACGGTTAAAAATAGGTCAAATATGTTAGTATTTGACACTGAGAACTAAAAAATTAGAGGAGCACCATAACTTGCCTGTGGTGGTCACAAAGCAAATCAAACTGACATCTAAGGCAGACAGAGACCTCACTGAACTCATGTGCCTATTTTCCTGTGAGGACCCCAGAGTAGATGGTCCCTGGCACGTCACCGGGAACAGTTGCTGAGCTACATTTCAGGAGTAGCCCTGAGCACTGCTGAATGTGGCCCTCAAGCAAAGTATACATTCAAATAAATGGCTTTTTATCTATAAATATGCTTGCTATCCAACCTCCCTCTATTATGATTTACTCCTAAATTTATTGTATTGTTGGTTGGTTTTGGAATCACACCCTGGCTCTGTGCTGATGGCTTACGCCTGGTGGTACTCTGGTGACCAGATGAGGTTTCGGGAGGCAAAGAATCTCATATTTTAAAGCATCTTTTCCTCAGAAAAACTATATATGGGGGACAAAGAGTCCAGGGGTAAGGTGCTTGCCTGCAAGCAGGTGCCCCACCACCCCCGAATCACACAGTTTGATCCCCAGCACATCTTCTCTCTTGAGCACTGGCAGGAGTACCATATATAGTGCTGGGTTCAAACCCAGTTCAGCTGCATGCAAAGCAAGCACCTTCCCCGTTGTACTATCTCTCCAGCATTATATATATATATATATATATATATATAATTTTTTTCGATTGCCTCGAGCAGGCCCCAGTAACGTCTCCTTTGTCCTAACCCTGAGATTTTTTTAAAAGTGCCATATTCAAGGCTCTTTCAGGGCTAGGAGAATGAGACCCATCATTGTTACTGGTATTGGACATATTGGGTACGCCACAGGGAGTTTGCCATACTCTGCCGTGTAGGCAGGTTACATTCAGTAGCCTGCCAGTTTGTCCAAAGTAGGAATGAGATAATAAGATGTGTCGCAGCCGCAAATTCGACCGCGCACTTCCAGGAGCTGGGTTTTATAGTCTCTGGGTCTTGGCCGTTGATGGGATTACACGGCACCAGGGGGCCAGCTGGTGGGTGTGACCCCTGCCTGCTGGAATATGGAGGATCTGGGTGGAGGATGCTCAGCCCCGATCTGAGCAGGCTTGGAGATCTCAGCCCCGGGACCCGCATGCGTTTGTTCCTCTGCCAGTACCTTCATGCGTGTGGAGAGTGGTCTCAGCATGGTGGTGGCTAGTTCTGGAGGTCTTTGGCTGCCAGAGCGCTGGTCGGGGCCGAGAGGGATACTCAACCCGCTCCCCTCCAACGGGCCCTGGCGAGGACAGCCAGGCATAGGGGCAGGAGACTCTGCGCCCTGAATAGGGAGGCCCACTCCTGGCTGTGCTAAGGCTTACTCCTGGCTCTGTATTCAGGAATCACACTTCATAGACTCAGGGTGGAGGGGACCATATGTAATGCCAGGGATCAAGCCTGGGTCGCTGTGTGCAAGGCAAGCACCCTGCCTATTGTGCTATTTCTTCACCCACTTCTAAATCTTTTTTAGGAGATAGAAATCTTTTTTTCTACTTGGAAACTCAAAATTGTTTCTCATTTTCTCATTAACTTGAGGGCAATAGGAGGAGAGTGTAGGGAGGAAACCAATACTAGAACCATAGCTCAATGACAGTAAAGAATACAGATAATTTTCTTATATGTATGTGTCATGAAGTATGACAGAAGATTTTTTTTAATGCCCTGGAGTTTGGGCTGGAGTTGGGGGTTGAGCGATAGCACAGCAGTAGGGTGTTTGCCTTGTGTACAGCCAGCCCGGCCAAGCCGGGTTCGATTCCTCTGCCCCTCTTGGAGAGCCCGGCAAGCTACCAAGAGTATCTCGCCCACACAGCAAAGCCTGGCAAGCTTTATTCAATATGCCAAACACAGTAACAAGTCTCAAAATGGACACTTTACTGGGCCCACTTGAGCAAATCGATGAACAAGGGGAGGACAGTGACAGTGACAGCCCTGGAGTTTGGTCAAGTCTCTCAAACACTGCTGAGAAAAACTCTGAGCACTACCAGAGAAATGAAAAAGTAAATAAAACACAGAATTCATTAAAATCAGTACAAAAATACAAATGTAGACAATATAAAAGAAAAATGGATACACAGGGCATCTTCTGAAGGGGAAACCAGTGGCATAAAAAAGAGACCCCAAACTCACTAATTTTCAGATTAGATGTAACTCCTCACTGCAACTCCATTTCACACCTTCTTGATTGAAAAATAAGAAGGTTTTTTTTTCTTTTTGGGTCACACCCAGCCGATGCTCAGAGGTTACTCCTGGCTCTGCACTCAGGAATCACTCCTAGCAGAGCTTGGGGGACCATATGGGATGCTGGGAATCGAACCCGGGTTATCCACGTGCAAGGCAAATGCCCAACCCGCTGTGCTATTGCTCCAGCCCCCAAAAATAAGAAGTTTGAAAATATTAAGTGTAAAAACCTAGCATGGGTACAATCAGGAAATCCTTTTTAGTTATGTCAGTAGATCAGTAAGGTACTCCAAGCGCTTTGGAAAGCAAAGTGCTCCTACCTCACCTGACCCAATAATCGTCACAGATCTTACAACCCAGCAATTCCACAATAGGTGCGCGCTCTCTCTCTCTCTCCCTCTCTCCCTCTCTCTCTCAGGGGTCCCATGAGATAAATATATCATACGTAAAGAAAG
>JAOXYA010049551.1:0-12263 GCA_028565675.1 Sorex palustris | reverse complement strand
TCCCAACACCCTTTATTTGGTGCTCCCTTCTCTATCTGAGCTCCCTTTTCCCCTAGCATGTGTGGTTGGCCTCCAAGCCCTGGAGTAAAATTTCTAATACTAATCTCGGCCATTCTTGGGTGTTAGTCTCCTCTTTTGTTACTTTATGTTCCCCAGATGAATGCAATCTTTCTATGTCTATCCCTTTCTCTCTGAGTCATTTCACTTAACATGATACTTTCCATCCAGTATACATTATTAAGTGGAGGTACCAGTCTTAGCTTGTAGGTCATACAAAAATAGGCAGTGTGCTAGACTTGACACACAGGAAGTAGTTTTCTGGATCTGACTCTGTACTAGAATTACAAATGTATCTTATTTTTCATATTAGAAAAAGCATATTCAAGCATCCATCAATATTGTGTATGTTTAATCTAAGTTAAAGTTATTGTCTTTATGATATCAAATTTAAAAACACCCTTGCATGAGGCCAACCCTAGTTCAATGTCTGGCACATAAGGTCCCCCAAGTACCACCAGTTATGAGCCTAGAGGTGCCCCAGCATTTCCAGAATGGCCCAGGTAACTGCCAGTATCATAGCGCTTGAGCAGCTCTGCATCCTCAGACCCTAGCATGGAACCCCTGAACTAAGATGGCTGAAATTACTGGGAGAGGATCCCAGGCCTCCTGATCACCCCTTAGGCAGACCCCCTCTCTAAATTACTTGTAATTCGTTCACCATTTGTTTCATGAGAACTAATCAACAATTGAAAAATAACAGCATTAATGCCATAACTTCCCTTGAAAAAATTACCATATAAAATAAAACAGAAATAAATCTGCTCTTCTTATTTTTATTCTAAGAGTTTTATTTTAAGAAATTCATAAATTTATTGTTTAAAAAGTAGTTTAAAATCTGAAAAATATAAAGCTGATTCCCTTCACAAAGAATTCCTTACCTGGGTGTCTTTTCACACATCCTATGCCTAACATATCTAGAAAGTTAAACTGAGAAAATATTTCAGAGAGACTAGAATCAGAGTTCTGAAGCAATGTTTTTATTAGTTGTACCATGTCCTTCATGGTTTATCTCAGACACTCAAGAAATTTAGAAGAGCTGCAAGAGTGAACTTCCATTTTCTTGTATGTAGATTTACTATAAATTTTTAATTCAACCCAATAACTAGAATCTAGTATGGTGCCTGGCACATAATAAACTGTCAATAATTACTTCTGATCCTTTCTCTTTTAGAAGAGGTATGTGTGTGTATGTGTGTGTGTTGGGGCTGGAGTGGGTGGTAATAAGCAAATCATAAAAGATTAAATAATTGGGGCTGGAGCACAGCCTTGCACATGGCCAACCCGAGTTCAATTCCCAGCATCCCATATGGTTCCCTGAGCACCGCCAGGAGTAATTCCTGAGCGCAGAGCCAGGAGTAACCCCTGTGCATCGCCGGGTGTGACCCAAAAAGCAAAGCAAAAAAAAAATTCATGAGATTTCTCTAAAAAGAGATTTCTACCTCTTTGGTTCAAAACACATCTGTCCCTGAACAAAGTCCTATACTAAGTTACTCCCTAGCTGGGAAGTCTCTCTTCTTTTCCCTTCTAGTTCCAATAAATGTTTTATTAAAATTACAACAACAACAAAGAACAACAACAACAACAACCCCCCTCCCCGACATCTGCACTCCTGCTTTTAGATAAGACAGAAGGTTGTCAAGACCTAAAGCCATTTTAGTTATGTGTCAGTTATATTAGTTACTGATGCCAACTAATATAAAAGTAATTACCAGCAAAACAAAAATATACATGGAATGGGAGAAAACACCAAGCACAGACCTGATTACGGTTGGCTATGCAAAGGATATAAAGAATTCGCACTCAGAGTGAAGACACAGTCAGTCTGATTAAAGTAAGTCACAGGGACTGGAGCTATTATAGTGCAGCGGGCAGGGCATTTGCCTTGCACGCGGCCAACCTGGATTTGATTCCCAGCATCCCATAAGGTCCCCTAAACACCACCAGGAGTAATCCCTGAGTGCAAAACCAGGAGTAACCCCTGTGCATCGCTGGGTGTGATCCAAAAAGCAAAAATAAAATAAAATAAAATACTGTCAGAGGATCTGAGCAAACATTTTTTTCAAAGATGATGAACAGCCGATAAATGAGGTAAATAAGAGCAGAGGACAGATGGTCAATAGGAAGAAAAGGAATGCGACACCACTGACTGTCAGGAAGACACGAACCCCAATGACTAGGAGAGGTCTCCTCATACTTGTTAGGCTGGCGAGTATCAGAGAAACAAATACTGTCAACCTTTGCGGAGCATGTGGAGACAGGGGACTCCAAACCAGGCATGCTGGGTAGGAACACAACAGTCATAATGGAAAACAGCACAGAGAGTTGTTAGAGAATGACAAACACAACTCCCATAGGGTCCAACCATTCCACTCCCGGGTAGTTTATCTGTGGAAAATGAAAAAACTAACTTGAAAAAGTTATCTGGTGGGGTGCGGTGCCACCAACAGATTAACTTGCGGGGCAAGTGCATCAGCACCCTGATGGTGCCTTCAGGTTTCCTGATACCCCAAAATTGCTGCTGTGCCTCTGGCCAGACCCCAAAAACTTGGGATCAACTTTCCCAAGAAATTAAATGGCCAAAAGTTAGGTATGTGGGAGTCACACCCACAAACCACCATGGGCTCAGCTATACAAGCTTATTTATTGGCCTTATTTCAGAGACCCATAAATAAATCTCGAAAGAGATCAAAAGCTACAGTTAATCTCAGACCCAAGGAAGGCTAGACAGAGAGGGATATAGGGGAAGGGGAGGGTCAGCCTGGTGCCTGCCCAAGCAGAGCCCTTGGCAGCTGCTTGCTCTCACATTGCTGCCATACCCACGGCCAAGATGGACCTCACCGAGATGTTAACCTGTTGAGAATTAGGGTATGCAGGTTTTGTGACTGAAATCTCCAAGCTTTCTCGGTGTCAGGATGGGCTACCTCCTCCCACCTCCCTATACTTCCAGAAGCCGTGGCGGTCACATCTATACCCCAAAGCTGCCACCCAGTTAAAAAAACTACTCCAAACTCACCTTCCCGATAAAAATACTGAACACCCTGATCAAACATGATGATCTCTTAGTACCTATATTGCAAATCATAATGCACAAAATGAGAGAGAGAAGAAAAGTGCCTACAACACTCAGGGTGTGTGTGTGTGTGTGTGTGTGTGTGTGTGTGTGTGTGTGTGTGTTTGGGGGCTGGGGTGGATTGTTGGGGAATGGTAGGGTGGAAATGGGAAACATTGGTGGTGGAAAATGTACACTGATGGAGGGTTGGATATTAGGATGGAACATTGTATGACTGAAATTCAATCACGAACAACTCAGTAATGATCCATCTCACAGATCTTCAAAAATTTAAAAAAGAAAAAGAAAAAGTTATCTGTATGGCCATGTTCACTGCAGCATTATTTGTAATAATTGATCCATGGGGAACACCCCTCCTATTTGTAAGTGTTTACAGATGGTGGAAAAAGAAACTGGTAGAAGCATAATGCAATGGAATAGTATTCACTCACAAATTCCCAGGTACAACACAGCTGAATCTTGGGGGCATGAGGTTGAGCGAAGCAGAAAGACAAAGGTCAGAGTATCTCATTGAAATGTGGAATTTAAAAAATGCAAAACAATAGGATTAATCTCAGAAGAGATGGCAAGTTCATGAAACCTCCAGGTACATGGGACTTTGGGCTGACAACTCTGGGGCCTTCTCTGACCTCTGTGCTCACTCTCCTTATTGCCAAAGCCCCGGCAGGTGTGCTCAGGCCAAAGAACCACCCCAGCACAGCAACCTGGATGGAAAAGTAACATAGAAGCCCACTGAGCTCAATAAACAAAACCAATAACACAGAAGGCTCAAAGAGCTATAAACAGCTCAGTAAATCCTCAGACAACGACTAAAATAACCTTTGTGAGACATGACAATTTCACAAATTTTCTTTTGCTGGAAATATTTTTTGATAATTCCATTTAACATTTTGTTATAACAAAAAAACAGAAAATAAATTGTTTTGTGCCTGCTCAGGGGACAGGCTTGGAGACAGGGGACATCAGCGGAGGAAAGGTTATACTGGTGATGGGATTGGTGTTGGAACACTGAGTGCCCAAAACAACTGGATTATGAACAACTTTGTTAAACAGGGTGCTTAAATAAAGTTAGAAAAAAGAAACAGAAAACAACCACCACCTAAACTCTTAGATACAAAATACAGATTGATGGAAACAGCATGAATGTGTGAGAGAGAGCGAGGAAGAGAATGATTATGTGTGAGTCTGTGTTGGGGGGAGGAGGGCTCTAGTGAACTATAAGGAACTATAAGGCTTGGGAGTTACACATAGTATACTGTGTGGGTAGGGCATGCCCTGCACGTGGCTGACCTGGGTTCGATTCCTCCATCCCTCTCGGAGAGCCCAGCAAGCTACTGGGAGTATCATGCCTGCACAGCAGAGCCTGGCAAGCTCCCCTTGGCATATTCGATATGCCAAAAACAGTAACAAGTCTCACAATGGAAACATTATTGGTTCCCCCTTGAGCAAATAGACAAACAACGGGATGACAGTTACTACGGTGCTACAATAGTACACTGCATTAAAAAAAAAAAAAAAAGACCCAGGGGCTGAAGCAATAGCACAGAAGGGTAGGGCATTTGCCTTGCATGCAGCCAACCCGGGTTTGATCCACGGCATCCCATATGTTCCCTGAGCACCACCAGGAGTAATTCCTGAGTTCATGAGCCAGGAGTAACCTTGTGCATCACTGGGTATGACCCAAAAAGCAAAAAATAATAACATTTTTTAAAAAACCCAACCTAGTGTAAAAGCAGAATTTAAAAGTTTCATTATGAGAATAAAACAACTTTGGAGCTCTGGATGGTGACGTGAAAGTCTTAAGATCCCTTCCCAATCCATACGATTACCAAAGCCTATTTTCTCCCTACACCTCAAGCACATTCCAATGGTATCCCCACAATAAAAAGGACTTCTCCTTTGATTACATCTAAAAATACTATTTTTAACGAAGTACTCATACCGATACTGAAGTATATCAATGCTAGGGCTAATATTTGCTCAGCGCATTCCTGTTCACCAAGTACTTGCCTGCTGGCTCTCCCGGTGGCAGTCCCCGGACTGTGGGAAGTACTGAGTACAGTTTCCTATAGAAGAAGTTGGGGAGTCTCAAAGGCACCCAATACCTGGGCCCTCTGAATCCTGAGCGCTTGAGGTAGGATTTGCACCCAAACAGTCCCATTCCTAGAGGCATTCCCGTCCAGCTCAACTGAGAACCAACTAGGATAGGACGAGTTGCTTCCAGCAGCAGGGCAAGTGAGAGAGAAAGGAATATCTTCACATCCCAGCTGGAAAGAGAACAAAACAGGTTCTCTCTCCAGAGCATACTTACAGTGCCAAGAAAGGAACAAAACACGATAATTTGGGACCATTGACAGGCGCATGAGGTTTAAATTAGGCTGTTATCATTCTAAATAGCCATTAACAGTCGGTATAATGTGATAAAGATTACTCAGTAACAAAACTGCACAAAAAATAAAACACTTGATTAAAGCCGCGCAGCTAATGAGAGACCAAATCAAATTCGAGGGTTAATGTCTCTGTCCCTTTAGACAAGGAATGATTCCACTCCCATTTTTAGCAACACAATGACCTCCCATATAAATATCACTGGGCCGAAGCATTAAAAAAAAATCTCAACCATACAGTATGATACCAGTTTGGTTTCAATCGCATTGGAAACCAGATTTTCCCTTGGTAATAATGAAGATAGTATCTAAAATAAGATCTAGGATTGTCTGCAACTCTTGTAAAGGACAAAAATCACTCCCTTCAATTAAGCAAATTACCCCAAATCCGAAAGATGATCTGATTCATGACTTAGCAGATGTACAAGACAAAATATTTCCTAGACTCTAGATTTCGTCAACTCAGACAACATTTGCTACTTCTTTCTTCTTTCTTTCTTTTTTTGGTTTTTGGGCCCCACCCAGTGATGCTCAGGGGTTACACCTGGCTCTGCACTCAAGAATTATTCCTGGCGTTGCTGGAGGACCACATGGGATGCTGGAGATCGAACCTGAGTTGGCCTCCTGCAAGGCAAACACCCTACCTGCTCCAGCTGCACATTTGATATTACTGAATCTAAACTCAGTAAAAACAAACAGATGAACAAAAAATCTTTTGAATCTAAACTCAGTAAAAAAAAAAAAAGAAAAATTTAAGGGGTGAGGAAAGGGATTGTTTAGGAGTTTCATGAATAGAGAATACCTAGTCACACTTCATTTTTTTTCTTTTTGGGTCTCATCCAGCAATGCTCAGGGGTAACTCCTGGCTCTTCACTCAGGAATTACTCCCAGCAGTGCTTGGGGGACCATATGGGATGCCGGGGATCGAACTTGGGTCGGCCACGTGCAAGGCAAATGCCCTACCCTCTGTGCTATTGATCTTACCCTTAGTCATACTTCTTTAAGTGATAGGTTTATGTCAAAGATAAAAGGCTTACAGAAGGGAGAACTATTGTTCAGGTGCAGCAAATGTGCATTTGGCAAACAAATGGAAAGCAGTTCCATTGAGGGCGCCAGCCGGGGCTGGAGCTTGTCCAACTTACTCCATCATGGATGGCGGGATGGTGCAGCAGTCTTGAATGGCGGTGAGGGGAGAGGTCAGGTGAGCCGTGTAGGACGCCTCCACCACCTGCTTGTTCCGGTTCACCACGTCCAAGTACCGGTTGAACTTCTCTCGGATTTTTTTGGCTAGCTGTAGAAAGACAGTGAGCACAATCAATCGAAAGCCAACGACAAGCAAACCCTGTGGTCCTTTTGCTCCGAAAACCGTGAACATGTATCCCAAGCCGTTTATCCCAAGTCTAGTTAACTGGAAGTCACATAAAACCACCAAGTCCCTCTCTTGGCACTATAGATCACCAAGACAAAAAAGTCAGGGGAGATTCAGCACCAAAATCTTTTGTAACAGATAATGAGGTATTCAGAATGACCGTAGAAAGTCATGACCCATCAATCAATGAGCTAGACTGCACCAAGGTCTCTGGCTAGAACCATCTGCAGGACAGTGGGCATTAGGAAGAAATGACAGAGAATGAGGGGAAACCCAGTGGTTCTTGGGTTCACAGCAATTTGGGAGAGAAACATACAGAAAGGGATAAGGGGCATACGACTCTCCTGTAAACAATTCCTGGGCACATACACATGATCTTCCATGTGAACGTAGTGATAGCCCCATACAACTGAATCTGCATTGAGAATGCCATCATATTTTGGCCGCTGCACCTTTAAGATGAATGAATGTCTTCTTTAACTCCAGCGAACAGAACACTTCATCATCATTTACGTTCTACGTGTGGCTAACAAGAGCAAATTGGTAAGCCCACTGCATCCCCCTCCATTGTTCTCATCCAATATCACAGCTTAATTGCAGATCTCTAAGGGACAGTGTTGTTTTTCTTCCCCTTAAACAGAACGCTACCCAAATGCAATGCTGGATAGAATTAGAGCTAATTGGTTTTGGAGAGCTATTCATTACTCATACACCAGGGGAGAGCTAATTGCCTCCTTGGGGTCAGGCCTCTCACATAATCCGATCGCTCGCAGGCCAGGGCCAAGGTGCCGCGTTAACACATCTTCATTCGGGAGTTTTCAAATCCATTTCAAAATCGGATTTTGTCCCCGAGATGTTTGGGAGCTGGTAAGTGGGTCAATTCAATGAGCAGAAGGTCTCGACTGCATGCAATAACGCATGAACGATCACATGTGGAAGCTTCAGAAGACCCCATAAGGGGCTGACAGTGTAACGTTTAATCTGATGATGACTTGGCCAAGTCACTCTTGCGTTTTCAAAGGAGGAATTGTGTACTGGACAAATCAATGAGTCCACCTATAATTCTACTCCTTGACCTACTGTTACTACTTTTGGTAAGTTTTCCCCTCCTTTAATATGGATTCTCTCCCTTAAGGTACTGCAATAAAATCTATCGAAACAGTATGTTACCCCTGGAGGATTTGGGACCATCACCACTGTCAACCCAGGGACATTTAACAGAATTCAAGAACAATTTTGATGGTCACACTTGGTGGAGAATGTCCTGGCATCTAATGGGGTACAGGCCAGGATGATACTCAATGATCTACACAGCACAGGATAACTCTCCACAACCAAGACTTATATTGGCCCACATGTTCATGGTGTCCCATTTGAGGAATTCCTCTCAGGGAAAAACACATCAAAGGTAATAATCTCAATTTGTAATTCAGTCAACAGTTCCTTGGCAATATTTCAGCTTAGTTTTCCGCTCATCTCATCTGGTACCTGGCCCTCAAGAGAAACATCTAAGAAAATTTAATATTTACAAATGTCTTTTTCTTCACAAAAGCAATATGAAACAGGCTGTATTCTCAATCTACTGCTCCTTAAAATGTACCTGGGGAGGACAAGAATGACAGTACTTGCCTTGCACAGGGCCGATCTGGGTTCAATCCCCAGCACCCCATATGGTCCCACAAAGCCAGGAGTAAGCCCTGAGGATAATCAGGTCATGAGGGTAGTCAGGAGTGGCCCCCAAACCAAAGTACAACTGATAAAAAATGAAACATACCCTAAATGCAAACAGGATGGACTGTCACCTGGAGATCAGGTGACGGGGCTATGGGGCTGTCTGAGTGCTCAGCAGTCTGGGAGCCAGTAGGCTTGAGGTTCCACCCTCAGATCTAGAGGTGCCAGGAACCACCAGGGTGCTCGCGAGACAATGGGGTATTGCGGACCAAACTTGGGCTCCCATGCATGCATACACCACCCCTCTAAGCCTTCTTTCCATCCACAGATGTTCCCTTTTTGAAACAGTACTTATACTAACAATTCTTTTTTCCCCTCCTTTTGTTTCAAGTGGTTAAGAGACACAAAGGATCAGGTTGAGTTTAAAATTCTGACTACATAACCCCATAAGGATGTCTATCTATCCCTCCTCAGAAGACATCCTATACCTAATGCTACTTCTTGTTTAATATCCGATGAAACCATTATCAGGTACTTCTAATGTTTGTGCTCATGTCTGAGTCTTCAGCACCTAGCATGTAGTCTGTCACTGCATACAGAAGAAGAACAACAAAAACTTAAAGAGGCCAGAGGGAGAGTCCAGCAAGTAGGGTGACAGTCTTGCCCATGACTGACCCAGGTTTGATACTTGGTTCCCCATAAAATCCCTGAAGTCCATCAGGAGTGAACCCAGAGTGCAGCCAAGAGTACGCCCCGAGTGGTCCAAAACCAAAAAAGATTGGTGAATAAAGAAAGATAAAAAAAGAAAAATTTACCTGAGAGATCTCTATCTTTAACTTTTGGTCTAAAGTTTAATGACTTCTTTAAAAACATTAGGAGTTGACTTTGCAAACATACAACAATATGCATATCCAGAAATTCCATTAGGGCCAAATTTGCCTTTTGAGGTTGATGTAATTAACATATGCCTCAGAGACCTGGGCCCTACGAAAACAGGATAACGCTATTCCGGTCTCCCAAAGAGGAATCGAAAGAGCTATGCTTGGAGTATCACGCTTCACTCAAGTGAGAGAAAGAATCCAGAGTTCTGACCTCCGCCAATGATCAAGAATCAGGGATGCTGTCTCGTTTGCCAAGGCATCAAAAATCAGATGGGCTGGATGCATAATGCGATTTGGGGACGACCACTGGACTAGAACCGTTATCGACTGGATTCCACGGATTCCATGGGACATCAAAAGATCATGTGGCCGCCCACCTACGAGATGGTCAGACTTCTTTGTCAAGACCGTGAATGATGGGTTTTAGGCTCTTCGTGTTCCTGGAGCAAGCAGATGCTATTGGGCTACACTAGCAGGCAACAGAGCAAATCGATGAATAATGGGATGTCAAGTGATCAAGTAATTTAATATATATAATTGCTAGATTAACCTTCCACCAACATAGATCAAGAGTATTGTTCTTCATCACCCGATAACACACGTGTTCTATAAAAGGGTAAAAATTAGGTGTAACAGAATCGTTTCCCAGTACCTACATAAATTCTCTTCTAACATGGCAATGAAATGTGCAATAATTTCTCTCCCACATATAAAAATATATGCAATACACATGCCATAAAATTAAAAATCCAGGAGCCAGAGAGAGACAGAGGATAGGTAGCTTGGCTTGCACACGGTCAACTTTGGTTCAATCCCTGGCATCCCATATAGTCTCCATGGACTTCCAGGAGTAATTCTCAGTGCAAAGCCAGGAGTGACCCCTGGGCATCACCACTGTGACCCACAGGTGTTTGTTTACCTATTACTTTCAACTAATGGCAAAGTGAAATGGCTGTTGTCACCAAGACAAGACTGTCACCCAGCTTTGCTACAGCTAGGGGCCTAGCATACCCCAAGATGAATCCATAATCCAAGAGCTTCTGCCTGTTTGGGGGCTGCCCCTGGTGATGTTGGGGAGTTGATCTTGGAGACGCTCAGGACACTGGTGGTCCTGGGGAACAAACCCAGGCTTCCTGCATGCCGACAAAGCGTACACTCCGCTCTCTGAGCCCCCATCCGGCCCCATCCTAGAAGACTCAGAAATGTCGGTAATTCTGAAAGTCTCCTGGCTGGGGATTATATTCTCTCCACCCAAACTGCTCCTGACGGCACCACCAAGCAGTGCCAAGGTAACTCGGGCAACCCTCCTACAAGCAGAGGAACCTCTGGCTTCTCCGGGAACACGCATCACGGTGCCCTGGTCTTCACACATCTAAAGACACATGGAGAGGGGCTGGAGCGATAGCACAGGGGGTAGGGCATTTGCCTTGCACGCAGCTGACCCGGGTTCGATTCCCAGCAGCCCATATGGTCCACTGAGCACTGCCCTGGAGTGATTTTTGAGTGTATGAGCCGGAAGTAACACCAGAGGATCACCAGGTGTGACCCCCCCCCAAAAAAAGAGAGAGACACAAGGAGAGGCCACAGGGCATGATACACTCTTGAGGGCCAGTCATTCCTACCATCCTAGCCAGTGATCTGGAGAAGAGTGAAGAAGCTTCCAGCTCTTTCCAGACCCTGCCAGGCAATCTTCAGGCAGCAGGCAGCTAGAGATAATCCACCCTAGCCATGCTGGACCTGCATGCCTGATTCCCTGCATCTGAAACAGAGAAATAATTGTTCTATGGGGCTGGTTTGGAAGGCAACAGGTAACTGCGACACTACTCCTAAGGGAGCCAAGTCCAGGGGCCGGAGCGACAGCACAGCGGGTAGACCGTTTGCCTTACATGTGGTCGACCCTGGTTTGATTCCCAGCATCCTATATGGTCGCCTGAGCATCACCAGGAGTAATTCCTATGTGCAAAGTCAGGAGTAACCCTGAGCATTGCCCAGTGTGACCCAAAAAGCCAAAAAAAAAAAAAAAGAGCCAAGTCCAAGCTCGGGGAACCAAAACAACGCTGGCTGCCCTGGATTCGAACCCCGAGGAAAGGATCTCAGGACCATGCGCTGGTTGCAGAGCCCATTCCTCCCAGACAGCTCTCAAAGACTGGGATTTCTCCTGGGGTCACAGCTTTTGATCAGCTACTCCCCCACCTTTCTTATATTTTTAAATTATTTTTTTATTTTATGAAGTAGTTCACAATTTTTGGTTACAATTAATATTCAAACACCAATCCCACCACCATTCTACCTTCCCACCACTGTATTTCAAGTGTTTCCATCCCAAATCCTAATCCCTACCGACAAACAGAACTGAAATAATATATTCTGTATTGTGTTACGAAAAACCGCTGAAAATGCTACAAAAACGCATCCTTAGAGGAAAGAGTGTGTAGACTGTTGTATTTCACCCAGGAACCATGGAACCCTTCTATAAGAGATCATTAATATGTTGTTAAAGGTTGAGCCTTGTGTGCTTTTTATAAATGTATCTGTCAAAAAAAGTAAAGAATATTTTTTCCCTCTAAGGTTGGTTGCCTCCTAATTTGAACCCTGTCAGATTTGGTGCTGTAATCTTACCCGACCAGGCATCTTTCATGTGGTGATACCCCACCTTGCTTTGTAAAGAAAAATGGCCAACTTCAGCGCTTCCTGGGCTCGGCCCATTCTAAGCTCCTCCCAAGCACACAAAATTGAACTCTGCAAAGAACCCTACCCCCCTCTACTAATACATTTTAAAAAACAGATCTATTGTTGTTCTGAAGATTTTTTCAAGTTCTTTATTT